>VUQS01038181.1:0-10916 GCA_015108495.1 Heterochromis multidens | reverse complement strand
CCAGATCCATCACACTACCACCACCATGTTTGACTGTTGCTATGATGTTCTTTTTATTAAATGCTGTGTTAGTTTGATACCAGATGTAACGAGACTCAAACCTTCCAAAAAGTTCAACTTTTGTCTCGTCAGTCCACAGAATATTTTCCCAAAAGTCTTGGGGATCATCAAGCTGGTTTTTGGTAAATGTGAGATGAGCCTTTGTGTTCTTTTTGGTCAGCAGTGGTTTTCTCCTTGGAACTCTCCCATGGATGTCATTTTTGCCCAGTCTCTTTCTCATTGTTGAATTATGAACTCTGACCTTAACTGAGACAAGTGAGGCCTGCAGTTCTTTAGATGCTGTTCTGGGTTCTTTTGTGACCTCCTGGATGAGTCGTCGATGCGCTCTTGGAGTAATTTTGGTAGGCCGGCCGCTCCTGGGAAGGTTCAGCACTGTTTCAAGTTTTCTCCATTTGTGGCTAATGACTCACCGTGGTTCACTGGAGTCCCAAAGCCTTAGATTGGCTTTGCAACCCATTCCAGACTGATGGATGTCAATGACTTTGTTTCTTTAGATTGTGGCATGTAGTGTTGCCTTTTGAGATATTTTAGTCTACTTCACTTTGTCAGACAGTTTCTATTTAAGTGAGTTTGTGATTCAACTGGTCTGGCAGTGGCTAGTATAACTGAACTCAGCTTTCCAAAAAAATGTGGTTAATCACAGTTAATTCATGAATTAACAAGGGGGGCAATTACTTTTTCACACCACTGTATACCCATTTTCTTTATTTAAAATACAGTCATGCAGTACATTTATCATGTTCAACTTCTGACAGAAAAATATTTAAACCAAAATTAACCTTATATATTCACACCTCACTTAAGAGCAAAAAGGAACCTTTAAGCTTGACAGATAGTGAGTGATTTGATTTGTATCATGATATATATCGATGAACTGATACGGGAAAAAAACTCTCTTGATAAAAACATTTTTTCCCCATATCGCCCAGCTCTACACAGACATGAGCGGAATTGCGTAAAGTATTATCCAGACTTTTCTTTTCTTTTCTGGCTTCAAACAGGCTAAACTTTATTAATATAGTAGGCATTTTCCAGTCTCACTCGGGGGGGACAAAAAAAAATAAAATAAAATAAAACTACTCAATGTGCAGTAATTTCTCCCAAGTTAAATACATATTAACAAGATCAGTATTACAAATTCTCTACAGGAAATGCTCATTTGTATATACCTTCCAGATTTTGTTGTCAGGCAACTTTGAGCATGAAATGGTGACACAAACAATGCCCATTAAGACAAATGTAAACTAGCCTCTCTTTTCAAGCCATTTTTCAGTCCACTTTTCTTCAATGCTAAAGTTTATAATATCATAGCTGTCTGACTTAACCCCTGTGTAAATACGCTAAAGTCTTAGCGTATGTGATTTCAGCTATATTCATACGCTAAATGACCCCTTGGAGTTTGAAGTCACATAAGACTAAAGCTTCTTGATAGAAGCTATACTGACAATTCGTTGTTGACAGTTCTTTTGAGATGTGTGCCAGTTACGTACAGTACTGTGCAGAAGTCTTGATCCATCCCCACTTTCTTTATATTTTGCTTCCAATGAGCCAAACCTTGTAATTTTTAAAGCAGTCTTGAGCAATAGTTCACCAGGCTTTCTGAAGATTTTTCTAAATTTTTCTTTGGACATTGGCTGCTTTTTTCCCCACTCATTTTCAGTGTAGTGCAGTTCCCAAAAGAAAAATAAAGGGAAACTGGACAAGCGGAGGACAAAAAAGCGTCAGGCCTAAAAAACTACCTACAGCAGATCAACAGTATCTGAAAGTCATATCCTTAAGAAATAGTCCCCCCCAGCAAAGAGCTGACACAAGACCTGAGAGATGCATATGAGCCTTCAGCTGATCTGTCTACTTTCGCCAAAGCCTCATCACAAATGGTGTCAATGGAAGGGCAGCTGGCAAGAAGCCATTCTTAAGGAACGGAAACAGGGAGAAAAGGCTGAGGTATGCCAAATTACACAAGAACTGGACTGAAAATCAGTGAGAATAGGTCTTATGAAGTGACAAATCCAAATTTGAAAAATTCTAGTTCAAACTGTGGTCAACATGTACAGAGGAGGTCAGAAGAGAGGTACAACAGCGAGTGTCTACAGTCATGAGACTACACATTGGAGGCTCTGTCATGGTTTGAGGCTGCATTTCAGGGGATCTTGTCAAAATTGACACAGAAAAGTACCACCATGCAATACCATCTGGAAGGTGATTGGCAGAAACTTCATTTTTCAGAATGGCAATGATAACAAACACACTTGCCAATGCAATAAAAGCATACCTGGATAGGAAAAACACAATGGAACACTATCAGTCATGGATTTGCCTCCCCAAAGCCCAGACCTCAACATTATTGAGGCAGTGTGGAATCATCTTGACTTAGAATAAAACAAAGGCAGCAAACATCCAAAGAAGAGCTTTGAATGTCCTTCAATAAATCTGAAGAACTATTCCTGAAGACTTCTTAAAGAAATTACAAGAAAGCTGCCTAAGAGAGTTCAGGCTGTGTTGAAGAATAAAGGTGGTCATAAACACTTTCAAGCTCATCTCATTTAGTATATAAGGCAAAAACACAGTTTGTGCAAACAAACTGTGTTTTTGCCTTATATACTATATTTTCATTTATGTTTGCACATTTCAATAAACTGCACCACCGGTTTCCCATTTTCCAAGCAAAATATAAAAATAAGGGGTAGCTCTAGACTTTTGCACAGCACTGTACATTTGTAGCATATCACTGTGTTTTATCATGTAGTAATCTATTTAGACTCAACTGCTGTGCCTAGTCACCACCTAAGTCCCTGGAATCTAACTGACTTTAAAAAATATTGTTTCTTTATGCATTTGTAAAGGCAATCATTCAACGCAATCGTTATTAGTTGCATTTCATTTCAGTTAACATTCGAACACAAAGTCAACATATCTGAAAACCGACACGGCCCAGTTACGTACGGTTAGCTTTCATTTCGGCTAAACACGAGTTAAATGAGCAACATTTGGCAATTCAAGCCATCACCTGACTTACATTAGGTACGCTGTCTAACGACTGCAAAAACGTCAGTCCGTTTACATACCAAGGCCCAAAACCATCTACCACTAACGGTACAGACGTTAAAGACAACACACCGGGTCGAGCAACGTCACTAGCTATTGTTAGCTAGCCCTGTACTCCAATGACTATCAAACTCGTCCAGTTAACAAATATATGTGACATATGGGGCTAACATTAACTGGCTGAAAGGTTCAGTAATAAAACAACAATATGATTCCGAGGTACCTAAAAATACTAATGTGCTATGTTAGCGCTACTCCTGTCTTAGCTAGAGATAAACCACAGTCTGACAGTCCAGTGATAAGATGGCTAAGTATGCTTCTTGGTAGCCAGCTAACGTTAGTCGGCTATCTGGCTAATCGTCTCTTCAGCACCAAGTGCATGAGCTTGCAATTGTACCTACCAATAGACAACGGTAAACACCGACTCTCCAGCATGTAGCGTATCTTAACATTAGCCTCGGACCTTAGCGATACGAAGACAGAGATAAGATGAAATTTCGCCAGGGAAAATAAAGCGTTTAAAACTGTTTCTAACAGGCGCGAAAATGAGGATCTTCGGAGGGCACTTTTCAAGATGGCGGTTCCGTCAACTTCAGCGACCCCTTCCCCCACTCCAGCTGCAACGTTTGTCAGTCAAACTGTTTCCGCAAAACTATTGGTTGTAATCCCGTCGCTCAAACCAGGCCGTGAGATTTTATTGGATACAGTGCGCGTCTCACCAAGGCATCATTTTACACAGAGTATGTGTATTGTGGCCCGGAAGAACCGGGTTTATACTGTTTATCGAATTGTAAGCAAAACAGTAATACTAATGTGGTAACAGAACAAAATGATGTTTTTTTGTAACGTAATTCATCTGCTTGATAATCATATTTGGGTACACTGCAGGTAATATAAAACCTTCACCCCGCACGCGCGTTTGCTTTGAATTTTAAATCAAGCACACTCGGGAGCGTATAAGCACGCCCATGTCTCTTTGAGAAACGCCCAGTTGAAGGCAGTGGTATAAAGAGCGCAGACGCTCGTCACCTGAAGTGAACGTGTGTTGAGCTCATCTTTTAGGTACATTTTAATGTGGTTCTGCTATTTGCATGGCGCCAATTAAGAACAACAGTCGCCTCAAGGCGCTTTATAATGTAAAGTCAAAGACCTAAAATAAAGAGAATATCAGAAGATCCCCTATGAGCAGCACTTGGTAATGTGCTAACAGTGTTTAGAATTTAATCCTTCTGGTACACATTCAAAAGAATAAAAGTCTGTTGCTTTATACATGTTATTAAATTGAATTAACAGTGATAAGAAGATTCTGTTCGTCCTTCAATTCAGTGGGCTGGCTAGTCAGTGCATCTGGCTCGAACTTCTCAGGTAGGCTTACAATAGTTTCAGGACTACTCTGTTATAGTTTTGGACTTTTGTTCTTGTGTTTTATTATTTTATATACTCCTGTACGTCTATGAGAATGTAAGTAGGCTATTTTGATTAGGATTTTTTTAGCTTGTGTCATTATGGTAGTAGTTGTCCATGAATGTTCTCCCTTTCTTTCTGTGATTCACTGCAGCGTCGTTGTTTGTGTTCATTAGTTGTATCTCGCTGATTCTCTTCGTTGTTTCTCTTTCTGATAGCAAAGTGAGCTCATTGATGCTTCTATTAGGGGACCGTCCCGCATTTCTCTAGCCTGCCTATGTGTGCAGTGCTTTTCACATACAGACCTTCCTAAGCAAGGAGGTTTATCTTTACTGATAATCCCGTACATGTATAAACGATGGAATTGTCATAATTATTACTCTTTGTACTGTATAAATGCTGTCTTATTTCTTTATTCTAAAATAGGTTTGATGACTATACATATGTGTTTATTTCTTTAACAGCAATCCCAAACGTACATTCGAGGAGGAGTATGCTTCGAATAAAAGAGAGATCAACTAATGTTTTCTGCAAATGGTTTTATTGTTATCACTGTCATTCCTGTTCTTACCAGACATGTGGAGTTTTTTTTTCATTGAATTAGAACCTTAGATTTCATTCACCCACCATCGCGGAGGTCACGTTGGTATCCAGTGAACTGATAATCTCCGTTATAAAAAGACCTCCAGCAGAACCAGCCTTAGTGAGTTGCAGCCATCTCCTGGTTGGGGGGAACATAAAGGGACAATGACAAAACAAATTATAGAAGAGAGTGGACAAAAGATAATGACATACAGCACTGGCATATAAAAACACTGGGAGTGAAAAGATGGCTGTGGAAAAAAAAATTCTAGATGGGAAAAAATAGTGCATAATGGGAAGACCACCAGCAGGCCGAGTGTATAGCAGCATAACTAAGGGAGGATTCAGGGTCACCTGATCCAGCCCTAACTATAAGCTTTATCATAAAGGAAAGTTTTAAGCCTAATCTTAAAAATAGAGAGGGTGTCTGTCTCCCGAATCCGAACTGGGAGCTGGTTCCACAGAAGAGGGGAAGGCTCTGCCTCCCGTTCTACTTTTAGTAACTCTCATGAGCAACACAAGTAAGCCTGCAGTCTGAGAGATAACTGCTCTTTAACAGTTGGTTGACTATGCATATATCGTTATGTCTAATGTTCCTCTTAGCGTTTCTTGTAGTTGACATCCTTATTAGTCTTGTCCATTTACAAACATTAAATCATAAATTGAATTTCTCCCCTCTTTTCTTGGGACTGTAAACGCAGCACTTGGCTTGCACAAATCCTCTTCGCTAACCGCTTCTCGTCAGCTTGTTGGGATTCAGACGTCATTCTGTGATCGGTAGGAGGTAACAGACGATAACGTGAATCCGCAGTCCGAGGGACAAACATACAGACATAATCAGAAGCAGCTAGGTCAATGATGATGAAAATGGATTTAAGTGCCGTTATAGAGGAGATGGAGACGGACGACCAAGATACCGCTCTGACGGCTTTACAGTGCTACAACAAGGAGGTAAACGTCACCCCTGCAGCACAGGGAGGAATCTGTGCGTTGTAACATAGCTGTTTAAGTTTCTAAAATATTTTCAATTCAGATGATGATGCTGACATCATTGTCACAAGAGAACTTTTTCCAAAAGTAGAGCTTTCAATATATTAAACCAGTTTTAAAGCTGCATTGACGAACATTTTAGATCATATTTTGCCACAGCTCAACAAACTAGGCTATACGTATAATTTATGTCATTATAACAGACATGTTATAAAGCAGTTGTATATCTATACATCCAACAGACACAGAGCAGTATTTTGTACACTTGATAAATGTAAAGTACCATGTAAAAGTCTTGAGCCACCCCTCATTTCTTCATATATTGCCTCCAAGGAGTCAGATTTTCTCATAATTTTTAAAGTGGACTTTCAAACTCTTAGACTACCATGTCCTGGATGACTGAGAACCTACACAGACACATTACATAAGAATTGGACTGAAAATCAGTGGCAACAGGTCTTACAAGAAAGGTAGAGTGAGTGTCTAAAGTCATTGGTAAAACACGTAGGGGGTTCTGTCATGGTTTGGGGCTGCATTTCAGCCAGTAGTGTTGGGGATCTTGTCATAATTGATGGAATTATGAATGCTGAAAAGTACCATCAGATTTTGACCCACCATGCAATACCGTCTGGAAAGTGTCTGGCAATGGCTTCCATTTTCAGCATGGCAATGATCCCAAACATAAATAAATAAATTAATATACTATTAGATATGATAAAACATACTTTATTGATCCCAAATTTGGGAAATTAATTGCACTGAAATAATAATTTTAATATCAATGTGGCATAAATTGATATGTTACTATATTCACAATAAGTAATGTCATTTTTTTTTACCTTTCTATTAATTCCCTGTTTTCCCATTTCTTCCATGGTAGTTTAGTTCCAAGTATTATTATGTGACAACCAACAAGCAAAGAGTTGAGCCTCACGCACTTTGAATGACAGGCAAGTCAGTTTCATAATGTGGCAGAAAATCAAAAAGAAATGTAAAAAGAAAATACACAAATATTAATTTTTAAAATAATTTGTTTAATCAATTCGTTTAATTATTAATTAGTTTTGAGCCACTGATCATAATAAATGTGATTACTAAAGCTTTCGAATTAAAATAGAAATAGGAAATGCAAATTACTTTTGTCACAAATATCTTTATCAAATTCATCCATTTTCTGCCACTAATCCAGGTTTGGGTCACTAGGCCAGCAGTCTAAGGAAAAAAAGCCCAGACGTTCCTCTCCCCAGCCGGCCACCTCCAGTTCATCTGGGGGGGGACACTGAAGCTTTCCTAAGCCACTCAAGAGATATAATCTCTTCAGCATATCCTGGGTCTTTATTCTGATATTTTTCTGACATCTTTATTCGAATGAGAGAGGAAATCATCCACAGCCATTTGCGCACCCGGCCTATGCCTATGGATCACCTTGAATTTAAACAGCTGTAAGGCTAGATACGAGTAGGTAATCCATGCGTTGGCATCTTTCATGCAATGGAGCCATTGCAGCGGGGCATGGTCCAAGCAGAGGGTGAATGAGTGCCCTAGAAGGTAATAGCAAAGAGAGTCAACTACCCACCGAATCGCCAAGCACTCCTTTTCTACCATGCTGTAGCGGGTCTCACACTGTGATACCTTTCAGTTGATGTACACTACTGGACAGTGGACCCCCATTACCTGTTGGGACAAAACGGCCCCCAGCAGGTTCTGGAGCAGCAGAACAAAAGGGAGGGAAAAGGTAGGAGTGTGGAGGGGGGTTCCCCATAGAGAGCCTGTTTCACCTGCTCCATCCACTGGACCAGATCTGGGGCACCCTAGGAAGGGTGACGAATTGGTACAACCTGTACAGAGTGGAGAACGCCGTCTTTTCCTTAGACTCTGGAGACAAGGGAATCTGCCAGTAGCCCTTAGTTAAACCCAGTGTTGTGAAAAAACGAACAGTGCCCAACCGGTCCAGGAGTTCATCGGGATATGCATCAAACTGTGACACCTCATTCACCTTGCAGTAGTCTACACAGAACCATATAGACCCATCTTTCCTCACCACAAGAACTATGGGGCTACACCATGCAATCTTCTATCACTCCCATCTCCAGCATTGCAGCCAATTCCTTCGGAACTATTTGTTTTTTATGTTCAGGTAACCTATAGGGCAGTGAACGCACCGTCACGCCTGGGCAAGTTTCAAAGTGGTGTTGTACGAGGGTGGTGCAACCGGGTAGGGGGGAAAACACATCCACAAAACGCTGTTGCATGGCAGCAACATCCGCTCTCTGGGCTGGCGTGAAATGGTCATTGCAATGTAGTGAGGTGGGAATGGTTGAATTTGGCACCTTAGGCCCCAACTCATCTCTGTCTTTCATCAGACTCACCAGAGAAGTGGACTCTGCCTCTCTCGATCGATCCAGAGTTTTTTCATATCCCATGTGACCAGCCATCGGGTTATAATGAGCTGCCTGGAAAATTAATTCCCAATGGCTTTTAGGCACCAACAACTGGGTGTGTTCTTCTCCAGTGCGAGTGTCATGACTCAGTCGGTACAACCTGTCCCTAACCACTACAAAATGGGGGAATGACTGTGCAGCGTCATTTCGCACCATTTGACCATCAATTTTTATCACTTGGTCAAAGGCTGAGCGTAGAGTGTCATCACAAGACTGCTCCAGTGAAAAATCTTCCATGGAGTGAATCACAGGAACCGACAGGGTCTCCTGAGAAGGCCCCACAGGTTCCCCCTCCCCGGTAGCAGTGTCGGACAACCTTGCGTCACCACTGAGGACAGCACAGATACCACGTGTCCCTACCTGTCGTGAGCACACCCCCAAACATTGTCCCACCAGTTTGTTAAACCCAGGCCAATCCGTCCCAAGAATTAAGGGGTGCGCAAGGCGGGAGCTAACTGCAGCCTGAACTCTATAAGTTTTGCTCATATGTTTAATTTCCACTGGCACCATGGGATATTTGTGAATGTCACCATGTGCACATCTAATTTCTACCCATTCTGCTTCCAACAACGCCCTGGACTGAACCAAGGTTTGGTGGACCAGGGTCTGGTGCAGCCCGAGTCCACCATAGCCCAGTGTGTATCTCCTTGGCACCTTACCGGAATGCTGTACATCCCTCCCAGAGCGCAGGAAGGTGTTGGCAGGCCCGTGACACGGATCAGCTGACCTACTTCCACTAATGGACACTACACTCCCTGCGGAAGTGCCTCGGCCGCCCACACTTCCAACACTACTGCCCTGGTGTCTGTATGGCTTCCTGTGAGTGGGAAGCAGCGTCCGTGGCCACTGGGACCTGAGGAGTGAGAGAAGATGGAACAATATTAGTGGGTGCGCGGGCTAACGGCTGTTCCACGGCCGATGATGGGGCCCCAGGAGAAGCGAAATGCTTCTTCCTTGGCCGTCATGTCTTTGATCTGCTGGGCATAGGCAAATGGTCAATTCCTTGCCTCCATGTGACCTCCGCAGAAATGGCAGCGATGGTCCTCTGGCGAGAGGCCCAAGTGATCCAAAACTCAAAGTGCCTTGCAACGCTGGTGGCAAGCTCAGTGGTGCCGTCTGGGCCTCCCTGGCCAGCAGGGACAGCAAACAAACTGCCCACTCCATCTCCAGCCATTTACATGCCTGCACTGTGGCCTCGGACATGTCGAGGACGGACTGTGGGTCATCTGTGCCTCCCCCATTTTGTGCAGTGTGATGAGTGGGGCTGGGGGGAGCGGTAGCGGCTGAGCCGTGGATCCAGGTTTTCCGACATCTCAGTGTCGCGCTCGCAAAGGTGGGAAGTAACGAAGTACAAATACTTCGTTACTTCCCACCCAAAAAAAGTAGAATTTTCAGGTATCTGTACTTTACTTGAGTATCTATTTTTTTGACAACTTTTTACTTTTACTCCCTACATTTTAACACAATTATCTGTACTTACATTTTCAAAACAGGCTCGTTACTTTTGGTTTAAAACATTTGAGAGGAGTTATTATTTCACATCCCTGCGCGCCTTCAAACATCAAACCGATTTGAGCCTGAACAGTAACACATGAAAGGCAGTCCTATTGGTGTATCAATCACCAGGGTTATTGCATACAAAGAGATGATAGAGGTAAAACCATATAATTTATGTATCATTTGTAGCACCATAGTCAGGGGTTAAAGTGAGCCGGTGGACAGAAAAGGAGCGAACATAAAGGGAGTAACGTTTTTAAGTGGCAGGTCATTTCAAATGTAACATTTCTATCAGCTCAACAAATATCAGCAAACCAACAAACTGTGTGCAGTTTGTCTCACACTGTGTCTGCTAGCTAAAGGTCCAGCTGCTGTATTTCCCAGGAAGAGAAAAGAATGAGAGCTAACTTCATTCAAAGATAAGATAAGAAAGAAGGACAGGAGAGGAAGAAGAGAGGTTAGATTTATAGGTAACGACTGCCTAGTGGTATTTGACAAACTGGAAATTTAAAGCTTACATGTAAATCCTCATTTCTTTAAATCAGATATTGGATCTGTATATGATGTGAAGTTATGTTTTTTCATATTGTGAAAGGTCCTGCAAAACAAACTGAGGTATGCTAACTTTGTGTTATCTAAAGGTTACATGAAAATACTAGTATAGTAATATAGTTTAGTGCAGGATAAACAGGTTAGTTTGTACTGTGATGGATTTAAAGTAAAGAACAGTGTGTGACTGGTGCACAGTGGCTGTGGTGTTCATGGTCAGAGTTAGGTTACATTAAGTATAGCAGAGATGAATTTGAATTTAAGCTGATGATGCTTAGATTTATTCATTGAAATCTACCTTTATATTAACTGTATATTGTCTATTATAAAGACAGTATAAACAGTATA
>VUQS01038179.1:5684-16305 GCA_015108495.1 Heterochromis multidens | reverse complement strand
CACAGAAAAAAAACCCAAAATCATTTATTACCAGTTAATTATTATTTGATCACTGAGTGCGCTCTCAGTGCTGCTGTTTATTTCTAAGGTGACGGCTGCACATTAGAGCTCTGAAACAGGACAGGAATTTATTTTTTTGATTGAACAGCTGAAATTCCAGCAGTGTAAAAGAGACTTAGCAGCAGATCAGAATCATGTATAACACTGTACACATTTTTTATATCACCAAATTAATACACGCACATTCCCGCGACAATACAACGTAGTTTCCATTTGTTAACAAGCTGCACATATAAAACGTATTCACCCAGCAGAGAATTTATATTGCACCTGAAACATGTGAATTAAAGAATCAGTGAAAACGTGGCGCTCCCAGCCGATTTGGAACTGAAACTCTGAATCAAACCTGCTCCCGACAGTTTTAGTTTTTATTCTCTCAGTGTTGTTTAAGGGTTTGAGAATGAAGCTTAAATATAAAAACAGAAATCAAACTTAGTCTACGTATAAATTTGATATGAGGTCAGCAAGTATAGTGTAGGTGTCCTGTTTTAGGATCAGATATTAACGCTTATAGAACAATAAAACTGTTTACTGCCAACAGAAAAAATAAATAAATAAATCAAGGAATGAAGTTGCGTCTAAAAATCTATATTATTTATTACTGATGCTCATCAGGGAAACATAAAACATTACACGGAATTAAAAAACTTTAGACCCTCCTACTGTTCGCACACAGAGGTCCGATGGATCTTCCAGGAATGGTGACGCTATTTTCTGAAAAATTGATTGGTCAGTAGGTGGTGATGTCATACCTGTTGATCTCTAATCTGGTTCACAGGTTCACAGCACAAGTTACCATGGCGATTTACCCTGGTAAGAAGTGAACCACCTTTGTAATACAGAAAACCCAGGGTTAACCCTGAAGTTACCTGGATAAGCCAAAATCCGGCTTCCTAGTATAGGGCCCTGGTTTTATGCATCGTGCACCTCTGTAAGCAGCCTATGAGATACGCATAAAAAGCAAAAGTTATAATACAATAATATACATAAGTTCTACCACAAGACAACAGACGAAAAACACTATCGAGGCCTCATTATCAAGGCCAAACCAGTTTTACTGTTGCAGAGACACACAGTCTCAGAGTCACCTGACTTGTAAAATGAATAAATAGCAGAGAGCACTGTGGTCCATATTTCACCAGTAAGAATGTTCTTTTAAGCAGATAGAAGGAAAACAGGCCTCTGTTAATTAAGGTTAGTCTGCAGCGTTTCACTGTAAGGCTGTGCAGTCACTGAATAACAAGATTAATTCATCAGGATTTTGTGTGAACAAACTACTCATATCACTTGGTCTAAATGCTCTTAGCTCACGCCAGTGATGGCACAGCAGCAAATAACACAAAATATTGACCTTGTTCTGCTTACATGTCCACATGTTTTTTGGGTTTTTCTGTTTTGTTTTTTAATTGTAAATGATAGACAATTTTCTGCAACAGGGTGTGACCAGTATACATGCTGGCTACGGCACCCACAGCATAAAAAAACCCAACCAAACAAACAAAACAAAACAAGTACTATTGCGTTTTCCAAATTTTGGTATTGAAAGATATAAGTATTGGTTCTGGTGACACCCTCGCAAGACTTAGAAGTGTAGTTCAACTGTTTGTGGATGTAACCTGTCAAGGTTTCCCAGCAGAACATCATAATGAGATGATCGCTGTTATTTATGTCACATGTTTGTTGTTTAATCGGGTACAGACCTGTTGATCATGAAGGCCACACAAAATATGCTGCAAGGAATTGGGCATTAGGGTTTGAATCTCCTTGGTTGCTAGGCTCTCTCTTTTGTTCTCTGATGGATAAATGGGAAGCTGGAGTTTGGTAAGGTGTTTGAGTTTTTTATATTACATAAGGAAAAGTACTGCTTCACCACACCCAGAGCAAACTGCCTCAGGTACAGCCTAAAGTCAGTAATGGTATTGTTGTGATCATTGTTACTGAGGAACAGCAACAGCAGGGAGAGGACACTTGAAAGGAGACTGTATGTTTGCACAGTGATTGGACTCTACTGTGTGAGCAATCACAAGATCCAGTCTAAGTTTACACACCATGGCTTTCCTCCAGGCACAAGCAGAGATCTACTAGAGTTCAATGAACTCCTTTTTACCAAAGGTTACACAAACTGCACTAAGCCAAAACAACCTTCCAGGCCTGCTGGTGTTAAGAATCAGCTGGCTGTGGTCATCCTGACTGTGGGGAAGTGAAAAGAGCTGACTGTAGCTCTGACAAGCTGACAAGGAAAATGTGCCTACAGCTGTTAAAAATGTTTTTTTATTTTTTTTACTGTCAAATCCTCCTTTTTCATGATAGTTTGTACTAGAATGTTTCCTTTAAGTTCCTTTTTTTTTTGGCCTCATCAGGCTGTGGTTCTTTTCTTGAGTCACACAATGGAATTCAGCTTTCTCTGTTTTTGAATCATTCACATAGTATCTAACTTGTCTCACAGTATACATCCATCTTGTCTGTCCAAACTAACTGCAAGAGACAACAGTATCTCTGTTCGATTGTGACAGCTGCTATGCATCCAATTCCCATCCTGCCTTGACACTTTACCTCACACAAAATGTGCAAAATCAAATCATAAACATTAAAGGAGAGTAAAACCATAGTAAAACCATGACTTTGAATGGGCCAGACCAAATAGTCCTCCAATGGGCTTGATACCCCATACTCCCAACACCCTCTCTAGGATGCCCTGTGAGGCACAATCGAATGCTTTCTCCAAGTCCAAAAAACACAAGTAGACTGGTTGGGCAAACTCCCACACAGCCTATCTTTGAGAGGTTAAAGAGCTTGTCCAGTGTTCCACCAGCAGGATAAAAAACTAATTGTTTCTCTTGAATCTGAAGGTCGACTAAAGGGTGCACCTTCCTAGGGAGTCTGAATTTGGAACGTACCCGCTGGTACACCATGTTAAACAGGAGAACTGCTACCCCAGTGTGCAAGGCCAAAGTCAGTATCCCCAACTGCCACTCGACTTTGCAGAGGCGTGTCAATCAGGACAGCCCCACAACATCCAGAGTTGTAAGAGATTTGGTGCAAATCTTATCCACCCCAGGGGTTTGGCTACCAAAGAATTTTTTAACCTCAGTGAAAGCGATGGGTGAATTGTCCCCCTCACCCCCAGACCCTAAATCCTCTACAGAAGGTGTGTTGTGGGGTTCAGAGATTAATATTTTATAAAAATATTTTTCAAATCCATGGCTGTATCTTCCCTTAAGGTCAGTAGCGTTTTATTCCCATTGTATACAGTGTAAACAAACTGGAATCTTTCAGAGAGATACGGTTCTGAAATAAGGTCATGCACTCTACTGGTAGGTACCTGTTCCAAGACAGGATGGAAGTCAGGAAATATGCATATCTCCAGTTGTTGTTTACCATCTGACCGTCTCCTAAAGGAATCGAACACAGAATCTTCACAGCCCCAGTGCAAATGAAGTTTGGTTTTGCTACCCCTCTGCTTCCCTGAGAATCTGCTTCATTCCATCATAAAATAGTAGTAAGATAGAGTTTAACAGGTTGCACGTCTCCTTCAGTAGAGAATCTAGAGTTATCTGAAAAAGAGTTTTCACAGGACTTTATGCCGTCCTATGAAAAACTAAGTCCACCCCATGATTCAGCAGCTTGTGGAACCATCTTTAGCTTTAAGTAATGTGAAGTAATTGTTTTTTGTATGACTTTATCAGTCTCGCACATCATTGTGGAGGAATTTTAGCGCACTTTTCTTTACAGCGTTCTTTACAGCATTGCTTTAGTTCACTGAGGTCTACAGGCATTCGTTTATGTACAGTTATCTTGAGGTGCTGCCACAGCATTTTAATCGGGTTGACTTTGATTGGGCCAGTGCAGCATTTTCTTTTTCAGTCATTGTGTTGTAGCTGGTGTGCTTGGGATCGTTGTCCTGTTGCATGACAAAATTTTGGCCAAGCTTTAGCTGTTGGATATAGGGACTCATATTTGACTCTTACTTTGGTATACAAAGGAGTTCATGGTCAACTCAATGACTGCAAGGTGTCCAGGCCCAAATCATCACCCCTCCACCACCATGCAGTTGGTATGAGGTTTTTCTGCCGATATGCTGTAATATGCTAATATGCCAAACTGTGCATTATGGCCACACACCTCGTCTTTGGTCTTGTCTATCCGTTACAGAAGTCTTGTGGTTTGTTCAAATATGACTTTGCAAACCTAAGCCATGCTGCCATCTTCTCTTTTAGAGAGAAGAGTGGTTCTCCTGGCAACTTTTCCAAACAAGCCATTCTAGTTACCTCCGCCAAGGAGGTTGTGTTATGGTAGCGTTTGCGTGCATGCGTTCGTGCGTGTGTCATTCTGTCTGTAAACATGATAGCTGTTTTGAATGAATTCTGATAAAACTTTGTAGGGGTGTAGAGTGGGGTCATGTTAACAATCCATTCAAATTTGGCTTTAATCCACCAAAGTCTTCAAGATCAACTTCATGATTTATTGGTCGAAAATTGACAAAAAGCCTTATAACTTAGAAACTATGATTCTTACAAATGTGGTGTGTATTGTCAACATATAGAAAGTACCGTATAAAGATTTAAAATAATGTGTTACATTTGACCTCTGACCTCTCCTTCAAGTTCAATAGATTGATTTGAAGGTCAAAGTGATGATAATGCTGAATAGAGCTATTTAAAACTATGTTTCTTATTTTTTTGGAAAACAAAATAAATGTGTGATCAAAACTTTTTCACTTGATATTTATTACTAAACACTTCAACAAATTTTACTAAACAATGAAATGAATGCTACACATGTACTATAGGTACATAAATAAAAATAATTATACTCAAAATTATGTCAAGTATATTAAAATGGGTTTCAACAGGGCAAATAATAAAAGCCTGCACTTGTTTTTACTGCACTACAAAATTAACTCTTTTATTTATTTATTTATTTTTTACCATCAGCCCAGCAGCATTTTGCAAGTGCTCTTTAAATGACTGTAACTCTGTTGCCATTTGTGCTAGAGACAAACTTCAAACGGTTTCAGAAAGAAGAGAAGGCGAGTTTTACAGGGATGTTTGGTGTATCACGGTAGCCAAAAGCACCATTTTGGGCTAGAGAGAAAATTCAAATGCTTCTTGAAAGATGAGAATTATTTAGTAATTTTACAGCCAAAATTACAAATTAAGTCCAGGCGGCCTGTATGATACTTGGGTGATAAAGGGTTAAAGTACATAAATACTGCCCAGTGAGTGAGCTGCCTTGGCAGAGGTTTGCACTCTCTGAGTTGTTCTTGTTCACTTTTTTTCTGATTGTACTGTGATGAACCTTAACATTTAACATGTTAACTGAGGCCTGTAGAGTTTGAGCTGTAGCTCTTGGGCTTTTTGAAGTTTCACTGACTGAACGTTGCATGTTCTGACCTTGGGGTGAATGAGCTGAGACGTCCAGTCCTGGAAGATTGTGGCATTGTGTTAAACGTTGTTTTATACCTGAATGTTCCAGACCAGCAAACTGCCAAAAGGTGTGTTTTTATAGAGGTGGTCACACTTGCTGATGATCAGGTAATCAAGTGCATTTGATTAGCAGCTTTCTTAATTCCTATGAAAGCAGTAAGGGTGTGCTTAATTTGTCACAGGACTGTGTAGAGCTGGGTGATAAAACAATAAAAAAAAGTATCATGCAAAAACTTTCATTGATAGCAATATAAAACGTGGTCAATATAAAGTTGATAGAGTTCAGGCTATGAAAAGCCAGGTAACACCATGAAAAGACATGATGCCAGTTAGAACAGCTGAAAATGTTGAATTTAAGCATCTAATTAAAGTCACTGACCCCTGGGCCATAAACATTTCTCTTAGATGTGTCTTTCGCAGCTACACATGGAGTGTAGAGAGACAGTTGAACAGCTGTGTTCGTACCACATCAGATTGGTGGTTGCACAAGTCGCATGTCTGATCCATATATGAACCTCACTGCCTACTTTATTGAGACAATACTGCACTTCATGACCCCTTTGTTCCCCTTGGAGCATAAGCGGACCACACTTGAGTGTCGGTTTTGTTTAGGTTCTCCTTCGTTTACATTTGAAAGTTTCTTGAATTTATACTGAAGATATATAAAAAAAAAAATTATTTTTTTTCTGTTTGTGGGGTTGTTTATTTCTATACAAAAAAAGATCAACATGAACTTTGGAGAATGCAATCTAAAAGCCTCGGTGATGTTAAATTGCAAAGCTTTTGAGTTTTTGTCAAAGGTGTCCCTGGCACCACGGCGAATTTTGATCATTCACCATGACATTGTAATTTGCTGTCATTCACACATACATTATCCAATCTGACCCAAAATTCTCAAGTGTGATAAGGGTCTGCCCCTGAATGCAATAGTATGACAATTTTTAACAGTCACAGCGCCACCTAGTGGGGACAGGAAATGTCATGTTTCACACTTTGAGGTACAGCTTCACAGTGGTTTAGCGGAGCCATCTAAAATTTGGTCGGGAAAGCCTTAAGCATTTGGTGTTACGTCATTTTTAAAACTGAGTTTTTGTCCAAAGGTGTGAACCTGGCAGCATGGCGAATTTTGATGTTTCACCATGAAGCACGAAATTGCTGTAACTCCAAGACACATTGTCCAATCTCTCCCAAACTTCACAGGCGCAATGAAAGTCCCGCCCTGAACAGATTGATATGCCAATTGTCAGCAACAGTTAGAGCGCCACCTAGTGGTAACAGGAAATGTCATGTTTTGGGGGGCTTGGAAAGCTTAAAAAGTCCCAAACTTCACAGGCTTGATGGGAGTCTGAGTCTGGAGACATCTATGTGCCAATATAAGGTCACACTTATGGCGCCACCTTGTGGCAAAGAGGAAATACGCAGTAGGTGACAATCAAGATCCCATGTGCATAAAATTTTAATTGGTGGTTTCACGCACTATGTGCATCAGCTTGACACATGGTTAGAGGGTGATCTCCATCGCTGTCTAGTAGTTAAATGACACGACGCCCAATTGGCATCCCGAGCTGAAAACAACCATGCGACAGTGTGACTCTGCTCACCCACGGCCCATGCCCCGACCCATGGCTCGGCCGGGCCGTGGCACGGCTCGACCGTGGCACGCCTAGGTGCGAGGGCCCTCTCATCGCTGCTTGCAGCTTTACTTTAAAATACAGCTGTACAATGTTGCAGTACATGTTCAACTTCTGACAGAAAATAAATATTTAAAGCAGCATTACCTTATATTTTTATATCTCACTTAGGAGTAAAAAGAAACCTTTAAGCTTAATAGAAGTAGTGACTTGATTTATATCATGATATATTTCAATATTGACAGATGTGTAAAAAATTATCATGACAAGATTTTTTTCCATATCACCCAGCCCTGGGACTGCATAGAGTTCTGTGAAAACTTTCTTTTTCACATGACTATGCCTATTGCATATTGCATAGCGAAAATTAAAAGAATCAGTGGTCCAAAAAACTATGGTCCAAAATCCAAGATCCAAAGATCCAACCAGGCTGAAAAAGAGCCATCTTTGTGGTGCTGAAAACTTGCTTTGTAGTAGACTCTTCAGTGCTGTGCCGGCTTACAATTAAACAGCAACCCAGAAATGACTGAATTCCAAAAGAACCTAATGTATTATTTTAAAAATGGCAACAGAGGAAAAACTAGAAAAAATATTTCATTTTGACTGGGTAGTGACCCTAGCTATATTATGGAGAGTTAACATCAGTATTTTCAGTACTAGCAGAGCAAATCAGTGCTTACATGTATGCCATTGGACTACAGCATTACAAAAGCTCAGTCTAGCTCTGTCACTAAGACTTTGTGTATGTACAGGCCTGGATTATGAGATAGGCAGGAGCACACACTCCTTTAATCCTTTCACAGGCAGACAGACAGGCAGACTATCAAAAAAATGCCATGTTTGTAAACTGGGCAACATTGAAATGCTTTAAAGGAATCCAGAGAGGTTAGGCTCTGCATGGTTGCTAAGGTCATGAAGATGAGGTGCTGCACTGACACAGAGTGCTCATGTGGAAATTTCCATTGGCACAGCATTTCATTGTGGGTGGACATTTGGGGGCATTGCCCAGCAAACTCTGCCAGCCGAGAGTCACTCAGGCCAATGAAGGGCTCCTAGCCCCATTTCTTAAATAAAGCTGATTTGGACTTATTGTCTACTGCAGCAGCACTTTTAACAAAGACCAGCAAATCAAAGTGACTTAATGTGGTCAATAATTCAAATCTCTTTTAATCAGTATGATAGAAAGAAAATACACGTTACATTTCAAGTCTCAAGTGAAGATAATTATGTGTTAATGTGAAATACAAAGACTGCTACTCTAACCAAATGCTCCAATAGTTTCCAAGGCAAGCCATTAGGTTCAGTTGGGTGCTGGTATATAGGGTACATTGGGTTTTGCATAGTAGAAAACAGCTGCCTTAAATTTCTTGTAAAACCAAAGCAGTGTAGAAGTATGAGTGACTAGCACAGCATGAGTTTTTAAACTTTTTTTGTGTAATTAACATGTACATTGCATCCACTGTCAGTTCACTCCTATATAAGTATTAAGGGTTGTGCGACTTAAAAGTGTTTTTGTTTTATACTGTGGTGTCATTACATCACGGTATGACAAAATTAAGATGTGAATCTACTAGGGCAATGTACAAGAGAACATATGTTAAAGGAGAAAAATACATTTAAAATAAAGATGTGCTAATTGGTTTTAGGATCTTTATTTAGCAAGTTTAGTAAATGGAAGATTCACTGTAAGAGTTTGTAGAGCCACGTTGTTATTTTAAGCTGTTAGTGAACTGTATTGCTGAACAATCTTGATATAGATATAAAAGACTGTGAAAAAAATTTTCCTCATATGTTTGCTGTTATTACTTCAGAGACTTTGTACCTTTTATAAAATTTGTCATCTGAAATAGCACAAAAAAGCCAAGCTGGAAGTTTGCAGGACTTTTACTTGTATTGATATTTTTATTACCTAAGTAAAAAACATGACTTGTTCTTAAGTATAGATTTCTGGATATGGTGTTTGATTACTGCAAGTTATGTGCAGCCTCTGTCCAAAACATGCTGTCCTGGTTCATTTGTTGAATGTGCATCGTGACTGAGCCACTGACACACCTGACACTGCCTTAACTAACACTTACACACCTGATGATGTGTTTATCGTTTTAACAATGGTAATGCAGAATCCATATGTAGTGATATTGGTGATGATGATAAAACTGGTATACCATCTTTTTCAGGTAGTTTTTTTAAAAACAATTTTTATACTTTGGCTATAGTTTTGTTAGTTAATTTCAGTGAAAATTTCAACCTCTTTGTGTACCACTGCAAACTCCATGCTCCACACAGAAAGGCAGCCTCTGCTGGCTGGTAGATTCGGACCCAGGATCTTCTTGCTGTGAGGCATCAGTACTAACCTCTGCACCACTGTGCTGCCCTCTGGCTTACTCCCATGCCTGAAAAACATGCATGGGGTTAGGTTAATTGGTGATTCTATAATGGCTGTAGGTGTGAATGTCAGTGTGAATGGTATAATGACATGATGAGGCCACAAGGTGGTGCACTGTAGAGACAATGGGGTATGGGGTCAAGGGGGAGGAGAAGAAGAATGAAGATGTTTTCGAACCATAGGTATGTCCAAATTCAGGGGCTGCAACCTTCGGCATTTTACTGGAGAAAATTGAGATGTTTCATAAGCGTGTGATTGTATCTGAGGCTGAGAGAACACCACCACAGTCTTTCTCCCCCTCTTCCTCACACACTGCTGAATTTGTCCTGGTGTATCATCAGGGGTAAGCTTCTGTTCCATCACCTCTCACCTTGCAGCTGTGGATTTCTTAGTCTGTCCTGTTTCTGGACACTTGCAGTCCTAAGACAAAGGAAATCAGTGAAATAAACTGTAAACTTCATCACAGCATGGTTAAGTAGGGATATTACAAACTGTCTGTTTCCTTACTACAGTACACTGGCCAAATGTTTGGACCTCATGAATAAACTTAGCTTAAAAAGTGAACTGTCTGCTTTGTTCTTACTAAAACGCCAATGTATGTTTGGCTTTACATCGCCAAACAGACTCAGCTTTGATAGCAAACTAACTAACTAACCAATCAAAGCATGCGGGACCTGAGCCACATTAAATGGTGACAACACTAATGTCACGTAACTTAGCCGAAATTTAGCTGAATTTAACATTTTAAGATTTTTCATTATTTTAGCATTTGTACTGCTGGACATTTGAGTGAGATAAAACCCAGTACTTATTTTTAATACTAAAAAGTTGAATCTGTTCATCTGGACGTAGCGATTTTTTAGTGGGAGAAACGTTTCGTCGCTTTCTAGTAACTTCTTCAGTCTCAGCTGACTGCAGGTTTCCCAACTTTATAAACAGTACATTGCATAATGACCGAAACCAGCACCACTGACTAACAATGGGCCATTTGGTCAGTTTCATGATCAATAGTATGCAAATTGTCATGACCATTGATCAATGGCCATGAGTACCATTCACAGAGATTGGGGAATGGCTGCAATCACAGCATTGTAAGACGCTACGTCCAGATGAACAGA
>VUQS01038178.1:4775-16846 GCA_015108495.1 Heterochromis multidens | reverse complement strand
TTAATTTTTTTTTTCAGGGAAAAAAAAAAAAAAAAAAAAAAAAAGTAAATGTCACTTATAAACATCTTATACTTTTGTTTCACTTTCTATTTGTGGGCTGTTATAAAGAAATACATATTTAACATCAGAATATCTTTACAGGTTTCTAGCAGTAAAATTGCATGTGTGAATAGATATGCAGGAAAAATCTGTGGGATAAAAACAACAGTCTATTTGTATAGGTGATAAAGTCTACAGGCAGGTTAGGCAGCCTGGAAAAATGTTCCAAACAAGTACAACTGAAGCTTACTTGGACATAAACCATAGTTTGAGGATAACTGTGTTTTTTATCCAATGATACTCAAGGAGGTGTCTGTGGAAAACCAAAGTTATTATTATTGAATTTCTGTACAGACATATGAATTATAAGCCATGTAGTAAGAAAGAAAGAAACATTAAGATGGTAGCAATGTGTCAAATACCATGTCAATCCATGAAGTATGATCTGATCTGTTGGAGAACCTGTAAATGAAAAGACAGGGGACCAAAATCTAAAGGATTCATCCACTAGAAACCAAAAATATCTGTATGAAACTGACAGTATGTCAATGATGATCAAGTCAGGCTAAAATCAGGTGTAAACAGACAAATGTGTAGACAGCATTAAGATGACCTGCTGAAGTTCAAACTGAGCATCAGAAGTGGAAGAAAGATAATTTAAGTGACTTTGAATGTGGCATGGTTGTTGGTGGAAGATGGGCAGACGGGTGTCATTCAGATGGTAGGGTCAGAATTTGGCGTCAAAAACATGAAATCAAAGCAAGGTGTACCTAATAAAGTGTCCAATGAGTGTGTATACTAGTGTTAAATCAATAAGTTGTATTCAGTGTGGAAGAGACTGGAAACCATTGTTTTATGTGTAAGGCAATATCAGGATCAATTTAAATGCTGCTTTCATAACTTTGTAAAATTACTGAATTGGCATTTATTAGTAAAATAATAAATGACAAGAGGAATATGATAAATAAAATACAAAATAAAAAACAAGTTTTCACATTATTCACATGAGTTCTTTCCATTATTTGCACTCATTGTGTCAGTCTGCTGCATACTGCTGTCATTTATTGTCATGCAATTCTTCTTTTCCCTTATCTTAATGTAAGTGAACCTCTGCACACATGCACATGTGGAGTGAAACTGACAAGAGACCACTGAAATGAAAGTTGATACTAATCAAGTTGACAACAATACATTATGCTGCTGTAAAATGCAATAAAAAAAATTTAAAAAAAACTTTCAATAAATGTTATAGGACTCTCAATAAAAATATGCACCAAAGCCTCCACAGGCCGGTTGTGTTGACCAATTAATAAAGACTCAAACTAAAGACATTCAGTCTGTATTGTTATTGTATTTTAGTTCATTTTGTAAGTGGCCAATATTGTTTCACTTAGTTTGGCTAATTTTTATTTTTATTTCAGTTAACTAAAATTTAGAGGTTTTAGTTTTGTTTTAGTTAAAAATAAGTGCAATTGAGTAAGTGTTCATCAAAAGTATCAATAATGCACAAATAAGCCACAAACTATAGACCAAACATCTGCACTTTGGTTTCATCTGTCCAAAGGACATTGTTCCAGAAATCTTGTAGTTTGTTCAGATGCAATTTTGCAAACCTAAGCTATGCTACCATGTTCTTTTTAAAAGAAGAGGTTTTCTCCTGGCAACACTTCCACGCAAGCCGTACTTGTTTAGTCTTTTTCTCATTGTACTGTCATGAACTGTAGAGTCTGAGATGTAGCTCTAAAGGCTAGATCTCAGATAGTGATGTGTGAGCATTGAACCAGCTGACCTTGAGGTGAATTTGCTGGGACATCCACTCCTGGAAAGATTGTGGCAAGGTGTGTTAAGTCACACCTGAATGCTCCAGACCAGCAAACTACCAAAACTATTGCTTTTATAGAGGTGTTCACATCAAGTGCATTTGATTAGCAGCACCTGGCTGCTACTTACTCTCTTAATTCCTATGAAAGCAGTAAGGCTGTATTTAGTTTTTCACAGAACTGCATAGAGTCCATGAAAACCTTCTATTTCATATGACTGTATAGTACATTACATCCTTCCTTTCTTTCCCCAAGTCTGTTATGACAATCAAATTAAAGCAGTGCTTCCAAATTGTGTTGATCTTATTAGATTATCCAAGATTTATTGCACTCTCATAAACTCTCTGTCTGTTAAGGATAGTTGTGCACAAAGACTAAGCACTCCAGAGGGAAAAGCTAGGTAGCAAAAACCAATATTCACTCTCATTTATCACTGTTTTTGGTGTTTACCAACTCCTGCAGGAAAGATATGAAGCCTCATCTGCTAAAAAAAAATCTATGTTGGCCAGCTGGTTGCTTACTCTGCCTGCTGCTGTTTCATGCTGTACAGTGGGATTTTTAGAGTACCTTTGCTAGCAGCAGATGCCTTCTTCAGATGAAAAATGGGAACAGTGCATACTTTATATGATAATATGAAAAAAAAAATCACTTACTCGCTGACTCTGGTGAAGTTTATGCAATAATCCCTAATACTGAGTAGAAATCCATCTTGTTTGCAGTTTGAGTTTTTAAATTTTGAGGCAAGTCTATGAAGACAATGCTTCAAAAATATATATTTGTAAGAAGAGTAGACCTGCAGGCAACATAAATAATAAAAGAGAACCCATTTTTCATATGGTCAGTATAGATATACTCTCTTGTACACACATGCAACAAATGTTGTCATTCTCTTTCATTCTGGCCAAATTATAACTTTAAAGAAAAAAACAACTCAGTGGAGGTGAGGTCATCTAAATTATCCTCATTAAAACAGTGTATGTATATAACAGTGAATCCCCAACTATGTACTCTTACACAAACATGCAGCAGATGGTACATCCCAGTTCTAATTAGCTGGGTGTTTGTAGTAATAATGGATTTCTCTCATAATTTATAAAGAATTATTAGATTACAGAGAAATCTGATTGGTTTAAATGAGTATCTAATGAGCGCATGGTAATGAGATTACAGGATGTTCCAGGAAGTAGTACTGAGAGCGTATCCTTAAATCACTCTCACCACACACACAGAGTCATGTATACTTTGTTTCATCAGTTGTGTATCTATGTCCTGCTACTTCCTTTGAACACCCTTGGATTGACTCCAAAGCCACAAACACATAAAACATCCAATTACATACAGTTAGTATCTGTAGTTTTAAAAACAACATTGTGTATTAGTTTGATTTCAGCTGTGTCAAAACAGCATTTTTCTAAATTGTTCAAAAACATGTTAGGTATCCAAAGTGACATATGACATTCATATTAGAGAAATGGTTTAACATTGCATAGGCATGATGAACATCCATACATCAGCCCAAGTATTTATGATTCAGCAGGTTTGCAAGAAAAAGTGAAAAGACGACATCTACAGAGAAACTGATTATTGTATTTGTCGTGAATTACATTAGGGGGTTTTTTTTTTATCACAAAGAGCTTCTGTAGTTTTTAATACAATTGACTCAGTCATAGGGAAATATCCACTCACCAGCCACTTTATTGGGTACCTGTTCAGCTGCTTGTTAATCCAAATATCTAATCAGCAATTCAAAATATTTACTCATGTAGACATGGTCCAGTCAACCTGCTGAAGTTCAAACTGAGCATCAGAATGGGGAAGAAAGGTGATTTCAGTGACTTTGAATGTAGTATGGTTGTTGGTGCCAGAGAGGCAAATGGGTGCCATTTGGATGGCAGGGTCAGAAGTTGGTGTCAACAACATGAAAGCATGGATCCATCCTTCCTTGCATCAGCTGTTTAGGCTAATGATGGTGGTGTAATGGTGTAGGGGATATTTTCTTGGTACACTTTAGGCACCTTAGTACCAATTGAGCATTGTTTAAATACCACAGTCTGAGTATTGTTGCTGCCCATGTCCATTCCT
Source organism: Heterochromis multidens (assembly GCA_015108495.1). Classification (NCBI taxonomy): domain Eukaryota; kingdom Metazoa; phylum Chordata; class Actinopteri; order Cichliformes; family Cichlidae; genus Heterochromis; species Heterochromis multidens. Next base: position 12,905 of record VUQS01038178.1, on the reverse strand, counting down.
TTATGACCACAGTGGACCCATCTTCTGATGGCTGCTTCCAGCAGGATAACTGATCATGAGGATCATGAGGATCATCGTGCAGCCGACAAATCTGCAGCAACAGTGTGATGCTATCATGTCAATATGGACCAAAATCTCTGAGGAATGTTTCCAGCACCTTGTTGAATCTATGCAGAATTAAGGCAGTTCTGAAGGCAACAGGGGATCCAACCATGAACTCATGAACTCCCACCAAGACTGATGCATTAATGCAGTGGACATTCCATTTGCTGCAACACTTGCAATCATAGTGTGTTTTCAAGTAATCCTCTTTGTGTATATACCCTGTGGTTAAAAAAAAATGCTGTCCCATACATCTGTGAGATTAACAAGTATGTCACATATGGGTGCCCACAGACAGTAAAGAAAATGCATTAATGCATAAACTGAACACTAATGCATACAGTCCAACAAAAATGCTCATAATCATGGGAGGGAGGTTGATGTCTCATAGGTGGTTACAAGCTCTCACAGACAGACACATGTAAATAGACACATGAAAACAGACCCACACAAAGAGGTAAGGTTCAAAGAGCCTTACATGGTTGCCTCTATGATCTTTTAATATGCATGGATCAGCACTAATCCTTGACTATTCTCATCCCTTTTCCACTCTGGTGACCCTGGTAGAACATATCAGAGCAAGGCAGGATATGGGTATTATTGGTTCTTTGGGATAAATTCACCCAAGGTTTATATTTACTGTACGTCATGTCTTTTGTTCTCATTTGGTGCTTTAATTTGGTTTCTTTTGAATATTCCACTGTACTGTAATACTGGGCCGAAATAAGGGCTATTGAGAAGAAAAAGGGCATTAATCAGGAATAAGTGAATATTGTTTAATGTCCTTCAAATGAAGATGTGTAAAACTATTGAAAGACAGCAACAAAAATTTGCAGGAACAAGAAAAAAATTAAGAAAAGAGAATGAGACAGTGATGTGCAACAGCTGAAGGCACCGAGGGATAACTGTGGTAAGTGATGAGATGAGAGAAAGATGGAGGAAGGAAGAAGAAAACATGTGAAAGGGCTTTAGTGATTCATTATTGAGGACCATGCCCTTTTGGCTGAAACCACAGCAGTGAAATAATCACAAAGATACAGATATACACCCATGCTGGCTGGCAGGGTGGTTTCGTGGGCGTGTGTGGACACACCCTGTCAGCCAGAGCATCTGACAGTTTATTAGCTGACAACAACAGCGAGGAAGATGAAGGTCAGTCCTTTCTTTATGTATCTTCATCGGCATGTTGCCAGCCAACAGATATTACGATGAAGGTCACAAGACAAAGTAGCATTTTAAATCTTAAATCTTTCTTTTTGCTATTTTTTTGTATATAAAAGATGGATTTATAGGTGAAGTCAATGAGGGAGTGCCTTAAACTTTTCATTTTTCAAGTTATTTCCCATTTTGTTTTTGCAATCTTTAGCTCTTGTCTACTCTGTTAGTTTTACTTTCTATCTTTTCCTTTGTATGCCTTGTCCTCATTATTATCACTCTGTGTTTAAGCTGCCACATCTGTTCCCAGTGAGCTGATCAGTCTTCTCAGCGTGCATATCCTCCTGTCTTTCACCTGCTACTTGCCATAGTTAAGCATCCCAGCTTTTCCCAAAAGTCTTGTTAGTATGTAGTGTGGTGTATAAACCTTTGGACTGTTTTGTGGGTTTTGCCTTTTGCCTCTCCCTTGTTGGCTTTGTTTACCTTATTTACTTGTGCATGACCACTGCCTGTCCAGATTAAGGATATGGATTTTGGATTTAATGTTGTCTCTGGTGTTCTGCATTTGGGTCGCCTTCCTCTCTGAATTGGTGCACTACATTCTCACCACAGTCATGTAATCACAATTTGAAGAAAAACTCCTGAAGGGGAAAAAATAACAGAGGCTATCTCTGCATGCTTACAGCAGGAGGACCCAGGTGGAGATTAAAGAGAAATTTTCTGAGTACAATCAGAAAGATGACCATTACGCACTGCTGCAGCTGTTTAATAACAACACAAATGATCATAAGAAGCCTGATTAAATTTTACTAATAAAGTGTACATATTAATGTAGGAAATAAAGCGGCTGGACTGTAAACCAGTTCTTTTGCCAGGTAATGACTTAATATTTGTCAGGATGTGACTCTGGGGTTTGGCAGCAACACTACAGTTTGTATTTGGAAAGATAAAATCTTTATGTCAAATTCAGTCACACCTTATTTTTCATCTCCACTTGACATTTAAATCTTGAGCCTCTCTACCATGTATATGCATATTCTCACCACACATTCTTCTTTTATGAAATTTAACTGTGGGAAAAGATGTAAGCAGTGGCGATTCTAGAGTCTGTTGGGACCCTGGGCAGAAATTCACAGGGGGCCTCTCCAACCAGCGTTCATCACCACTGTGCTATATATAATCTGACACCAACATCAAAAACAGCAGTACTATAAAATGACAGGTAAAACATAATTATATAAATGCCATGTTTATTTCAGTAACAATGTCCACGACCAAGTTGACTGGTTGTGAAGTGTTAATACTGTACTATGTTGTTTCAGCCTGCTAGCTGTTCTAACATGTTAACTTCCAGTGTCTCAATTCTCAGCTGCATGCATTTGACTTGATGACAAGCTGGACACACCAGGCTGCTCTGCTAGATAAGTTAAAGGTATAGTAAGTAACTTTTTGAGGTTATTTAATAGGAAAAAAGAATGTTGTACTCATAAATATACATTGATTAGTGTGTAATTATGTCTTCAAACTAATTGATGAATTGTCATAAACTTAGAATTAAAATAATTAATTTATTAAAAATACATAGGAGTGGCCGCTGGCTTGTGGAAGCCACCATGTTGCCCCAGCATCTTGAATACAGTGGCCAATATGGACATAGCCATTGTGCCTAATCACATTTTATGTATGTGGCTAGAGACTGACCACATAAGCAGGCCTTATAAGTTACTTTTAATTTAGAGATCACAAATAGCTCTTTTAAACTATATATGACCATTAAACAAGGGGAACTGAAATTGTCAGAAATGGCTACAATGACAGGAGTTTAAGTCCATTATAAAGGGGAGAGAGAATAGTTCTTTTGGTCAGTGTGACTGCTTTTAATGTTGCTCTTGTAATGATCTGTTATTGCATATGATTCACATGTTTGTGTTCACTTGTCTGCATGGAATATTAGTTGTATTTGTTTCTTTACTTGTTATATTGTTACGTGTTATAACTTCTGCTGCCCTCTTGGCCAGGTCTCTCTTGGAAAAGAGATTTTAATCTCAATGAGACTTTTACCTGGAGAAATAAAGGATAACTAAACTAAACTAAACATTTGTACATGTATATATTCATCATCTCTTTCTCATTATGTCTTTCTCCTCCTCCACCACTGCTCTCTCCTCCCTCATTTCCACCTCATCCTCTTCCTCCTCATCTGAAGCCTCATCTCCTGAACTGAAGTCAGAGCTCTAATATATGAAACGTGCATAAACATGCTCATTTATTCCCAATATTGTCCCAATTACTTATTGTCAGCAGATTAGACATGCATCTCTCCCATCTCCGTACAGCTGACAACGAGCCATCATTGTAAGAATAATCATTATTCTTTGCTCTACTCACCATTTTCTTGCTTTTTTTCCTCTTCCTCCTCTTTGTTCTTCTTCCCTTTTTCACTCCTATAAGGTTAACTCTTCATTTTCTTTCGGTGACTTTCCTTGTTTCCGTTAGGTTTGTTTAAACAGAATCAAGCACATTACAAGTATGCAACAGAAGTGAGTGGAGTCTGTCATTGCAAACTTTGCACATTACCACTGCTGTACTTTAAAGTTTGTCAGCCCTCATGGCCCTCTATTGGCCTGGTACCCCAAGCAGTTGCCAGCCTGGCAACAAGCAGCACCTCTGGGTGTATGTTTTTCTTTGGGTTTTTTTTTTGCTAGCAATAAGTGTAACTGGTAATGGGAGGTTCACATTATCTCACTTATCGCATTTGCAGTGCAGGTGTCCTAACCAACTAATATGAACCTCAAGCTTGAGGCTGAAACAGATGAGAATTTTCAGGCTTCCATAATAAAAATTCCTCATTTGGTTTTAACCTTGACAGCTTCCTGTGTGATAGTTTTAGACATAAGAGAAAGAGAAGACTTACAATGAAAGATGGTTTTCAATCCAATTCTTCCATAAAATCGTAAAATATTAAGTCATTTTAACAGTGAAGTTATAACAATTATGGCTAGGCAAATGAAAGATTTTATTAAAGTAATGTTTTGGTAATTGATAAGATAAACTAAATTTAAAAAACATTCTCAGAGTACAAAATAGCTAAGCGTGATGCATTTGAACACAAATCACAGTAAATAAGAAGGAGTACAATTTATGTGCAACCCTGCCTTAGAGGTCAGTCGATTTTGTTCTATTTTCTGCCATCATTTTTTCCGCAGAAATTCTCCCAAGAGGTCAAGCAAAGCACACCATGTGTTCCTCAATAGAGATAACACACACAGAGAATCAGAGAGCATCTCCTCCACAGATGCATCCATGAATAATAACTACATAATTCATTCAGATGCACACACCTTCACCCAACAACATCATAACTCCCTGTTGAACTGCTAATACTATCAGCACCTCTATAACTCAGCCCTACTTCATTTCGCTAATACGACAGGCACAGTGTGAAAATAACATGACCTTTGTTCACTCATTCATACCTTCATTGTTTGTGTGTGATCTCCATTAGCACCTGCACAATATTATGCCAAAGACCACATTCACCCGCCTGAGCAGTGAAGATGGTCTATGTGAAATATTCAAACCTCCCAGAGCCAATTAGGGTAATGGGGGTATATTTGCATATATGGAAGGAGGAGTGAAAGATAAAGGGAGAAGGGACAGATGAAGGGCTGGAAGGATGGAGGAATGAGGAGAATAAATAAAGAAAGAAAAACATCATTGGAAGGTTCATAAAAAAACTTCTGGCTGTGTCGTGCTTATTGACTGTTACAATCAAAGCTGTCGTCAAATTATCAGTGGTGTGTCAATATCTCAGAGGATTTATACAGAAAAATACAGAAAAATAACAGATGGCAGGCAAAAGAAATAATTTTAAAAATGCCGCTTTGTTACGTGCAATTGGTATTATTTAGTGGATTGCATGTAGGCTGGAAAATTTTCACAGTTTGAACGCATCCTTGAACAGTCACATCAGTTTGATGACCTTTTGCCAAGGTCATAGGTTGGCTTCTTGATCATCTTCTTGATTTTACAAAAACATCAGTGGTTTTCTGTTTAAGCTAAGTTATATTATGTGATGTAACACAGTCAGCAATTTAGTCAGACAACTAATGCCTAAGATAAAAGTAAACAATGTGTAGTTAAACTCCTAGTTAGTGAGAGGATGTGCATACTTTGAGCATCATAGCAAGCGGACAGTTTCTTGAGTTGGAGAACCTAAAATAAAAAGAAATTAGAGATTTAAAAACATATTACTGACAACTTCAGGCACTTTTAGAAAAAAGCTAAAATATTTTTATTTTGAAGACATTGCAAGTATTCAGCAGGGAGATCATCTTCAAATGAAATAACCTTTGCAGCTACATGTATGGTCCCAGAAACTGCTTTCAGCTTGTTTGTTTTGGTTTGTATTGTATTAGTTCTGCATAGGAGACATTTCGACATTACCTGTACCCAATTCAGTAAGATGGTCCTGGTATTGTGCACGTTCTCTGTTACACTGTCATAACATACTGGGACATTTGAGCAGAACTGAACCATCATTAAAGGTGTAATATGTGGCACTTGTCAGCTTCTGTTTTCAAATGCAACATTCCAACTTGGCCCCTCCTCCCTGGATCAATTTGCAAGGGAGAGCTTCAGTGGTTGAGAAAGGTAGAGTGAATGGCGATAAGTTATTAAGACATTATTTTTCGATTGTTTCACAGCATTTGTCTTCTAATTTAGAGATAAACACATCTCTAACCACACCTCTGTGCAACCCTGCAGGAAGGTGTCCCACTGAATGTTGTGATTACAACTGAAGTGCAAGCTTGAAAGTAATATGCATCCATCCATTTTCTTCCGCTTATCTGGGGCCAGGTTGCGGGGGCAGCAGCCCCAGTTGCCCAGACCTCCCTCTCCCCAGCCACCTCCTCCAGCTTATCCAGGGGGACACAAAGGCATTCCCAAGCCAGCTGAGAGATATAATCTTTCCAACGTGTCATGGGTCTGCCTCAGGGCCTCTTCCCAGTGGGACATATCCGTAATATCTCACCTAGGAGGCATCCAAGAAAGATGCCTGAACCACCTCAACTGACTCCTTTCGATGTGGAGGAGTAGCGGCTCTACTCTGAGCCCCTCCTGGATGGCTGAGCTCCTCACCCTATCTCTAAGGGAGAGACCAGCCACCCTTCGGAGAAAGCTCATTTCTGCCACTTGTATCCGCGATCTCGTTCTTTCGGTCACTACCCAAAGCTCTGACCATATGTGAGGGTAGGGACGTAGATCGACCGGTAAATCAAGAGCTTTTACGCTCAGCTCTTACTTTACCACGACGGACCGGTACAGCATCCCCAGTCCATCTGTTGATCTCCCACTGCCCTCACTTGTGAACAAGACCCCAAGATACTTAAACTCCTCCACTTGGGGCAGCAACTCATCCCTGACCTGGAGTGGGTATTCCACCCTTTTCCAACTGAGGACCATGGCCTCAGACTTGGAGGTGCTGATTCTCATTCCCGCCGCTTCACACTCGGCTGCGAGCTGGAGGCCAACAGCTGATGAAGTCAACAGGACCACATCATTTGCAAAAAGCAGAAATGAGATTCTGAGGCCACCAAAGCAGAAGCCTTCTGCCACTTGGCTACATCTAGGAATTCTGTCCACAAAAATTATGAACAGAATCAGTGACAATGGGCACCCCTGGCAGAGTCCAACACCCACCAGAAACGAGTCCGACTTATTGCCAGCGATGCGGACCAAGCTCTTGCAAACAAGGACTGAATGGTTCATAGCAAAAGGCCAGACACAGCACACTCCTGAAGCACCTCCCACAGAATATTCCGAGGGACGCGGTCGAATGCCTTTTCCAAGACCACAAAACACATGTAGACTGGTTGGGCAAACTCCCACGCACCCCCAAATATCCTCGAGAGGATAAAGAGCTGGTCCAGTGTTCCACGACCAGGACGAAAACCACATTGTTCTACCTGCATCCAAGGTTAGACTAATGGATGGACTCTCCTTTCCAGCACCCTGGCATAGACTTTTCCAGGGAGGCTGAGGAGTGTGATCCCTCTATAGTTGGAGCACACCCTCCGATCGCCCTTTTTAAAGATGGGAACCACCACCCCGGTCTGCCAATACAGAGGTACCGCCCCAGATCTCCACGCGACATTGTAGAGGCGTGTCAACCAAGACAGCCCTACAACTTCCAGGGCCCTCAGGAACTCAGGGCGAACCTCATCCACCCCAGGGGCCCTGCCACTAAGGAGTTTTTTAACTGCCTCAGTGACCTCGCCCCCAGTGATGGGCAAGTCGTCCCCCTCGTCCCCAGACTCTGCTTCCTCTACAGAAGATGTGTTGGTGGGATTAAGGAGGTCCTTGAAGTATTCTTTCCACCGCCTGACTATATCCTCAATTGAAGTCAGCAGTGCCCCACCCGCACTATACACCATGTGAGTAGAGAATTGCTTTCCCCTCCTGATTCGCCTGACGGTTTGCCAGAATCACTTCAAGACAGTCCTAAGCTCAGTGCAGCAGCCTCAGTAATGGAGGTGCTGAACACGGTCCACCACCCACAGGAGGCATCATAGGGGTCGGGTGCAGTGTGCGTTGGGCAGCAGCCAAGGGCAGAAACCCTGGCAGACCAATCCTCATCTACCGAGGCTGGCGACTGGGACATGGAATGTCACCTCTCTGGTGGGGAAGGAGCCTGAACTAGTGCGTGAGGTTAAAAGGTACCGGCTAGATATAGTCGGGCTCACCTCTACGCACGGCTTGGGCTCTGGAACTAGTCTCCTGGAGAGGGGCTGGACTCCGTTCCAGTCTGGAGTTGCCCTCGGTGAGAGGCAGTGGGCTGGGGTGGGTATCCTGGTATTCCCTCGGCTTGTT
>VUQS01038177.1:6220-27863 GCA_015108495.1 Heterochromis multidens | reverse complement strand
CACACATACACACACACACACCCACACTGGCACACATTCTCTAGCAATCTGATGTATGTGCATATATGCACATACACAAATACATATACACTCTCTTAGTATTCACACAGTAAGTAAAATTTTGTTATCTGCACAGGAATGAAAACTGTCATCTTATTTTTTTTCTTCTTTTACTGTATATTTACAAAAAAATCATTAACACCCCCCTTGATATAGATTACATTCAAAAAAGGTCCCCACCCTTCTAGATTACATTCAAAATAATATACTATTCATGATGCAAAGTCACAGTTATTCATCTGAAAGAGGATCAAAATAGGCTACAGTCAGTCAGAGGGAGAGTGGTGGGGTTGGCCAGGAGGTAACTCTGACCTCCTCGCCACTGGCCACACATCTGCTGGGACACCTGTCGGCCAGGAGAGTTCCTGATGTTTAGAGTCTGTGGTCCTCCTGCGAGACAGGCAGCATCTCAGACAGCCTCTGTGTGAGCTCCCCATCACAGTGGAGAGGAAAGAGGAGATCATCTTCCTTTTTTTTTTCTTCTTCAGAGAAAAACTTTTTTTTTTTTTTTCAATTAAAGTCCTCTGTAGATCAAAAATTGCCAAAAAAAGAAGATTGTATTCTCACCGGTATTATGAACAAGCACAAAGAAATTATACAATGTAGCACAAATCAAATTGTATTTACATACAGTATGTATTGCCAGTGGCTCATAACATGTTGTCTTCAATAGATGTCACACAGTTTTGACATGATACCTGCTTAAAACGGATTGTACTATTAAACATAGCCTACTATTCATATAGACAAATATCAGAACTGTACAGAATGGAGAGCTGCTTATGTACAGCAGACAGGTGAGTATAATACAGAACAATGTGATAAAAACATAGAGGGACACACAAACTGGTGTTTTCATCAGTCGTGGCCAGCACAGCAAGAATGATTTTCTTTTCGTTTCAGGTACAGCTGAGTTGGAGATGGAGGGAGCTCAGTGCTAAGGTTGTGCATTTGAGTGTTTAAGTAATGCTACAAATTGCACTTAACAAATATAACTTATTGTCTCACTGCCTTACGCCTCCGCACGAATAATCCCTGCTGGTTTTTGTTTTTTTGTTTGTTTTTTTTGCAAATATTAGCACAAAACTTGTACAGGACACTTGCACCATGGTTGCTATTTTAGCCTTTTTTTTAATATCAGAAAAAAAACAAAACAGCTGAAGATAATACAAGAGTGTACAAATCACCACTGCCCCGGATGAGGACCTGAATCAGTCACCACCTGGCTGACTGGGCCGCATGGAGAGATGAAAGCACCCCTGGGACATTTTAATGGCAATCAGACTCTTAATTAATGCTTTTACTGCAGTCTCATAGCCGACTATGTAGAATTGAAAAGCAGCAACCAGCTAAAACAGGTACATACAAAGCCCAATGCATAACCTAAATGAGTGCACAGTATCAGAATCCCATGTTATCTATACCATGAAGCACCTGCACCATCAGAAAACCTCCCAAGATGAAAACAGAACCACGTCACATATGAGCCACAAAACAACAGAGACTTTAGAAATGGCATTGCTGGTGGATGAGAAACAAATGTGGACCAAAAACAACCTGTGCTGCCGAGTCCCCATCCTCTGTGCTTCAGATAAACGAATGAAAGGAAGATTTTGAAAAGAGAGCTGCATCATTTTAAAACATCTGTGAATATAAATGAGCTTGTGTAAATAGGAAAAGATATTTACAGAAAAGATATGACATCGGGAAGCGCCACAGAGGACCAGGAGTGAGTTACATGTTTCTGTAAGATGACCCAAAAGCCACAGATTTCAATCTGCTGGTATGAAGCAGAGTCAACATTTATAAATTCTCAACATATTAGAATAGTCTGCGACATGTAAAAGAAAAAGCTTCAGCTGTAAACTAACAAGCTATTTTATGTTATAGCAGAATATGTGGGACACTGTTGAGAGAAGAAAATGCTCTATCTACAAACATGTATCCATAAACTGTCCGTCATGAAGAGACACATTGTTTTTCCCTTTGTTCATTTCCAGCATATGGAATACAGGAGGGAAGTGATTTGATGCAGTGAATGTGGACAGAGCAAGCTGTCTATTCATTTCTTTTTATGCCTTTACACTATGCTGCATGTTTGGAGTGTTAATGGTATGGAATTCTCTCTGTATTTTGGTTTCCACTTTGTGAAGCATGCCTTAGTAACATCTGCAAATTTAAAAGAAAAGCAAAACCAAAAATCACTCAAATCGTAAGGCTTTTCTCCATGTGATGAGGACGCAGACAGGAGCATTTACAGTTACATTTACAGCCAGGTTCTGTACACAGATGCACTCACACAGCCTCCGCTTCCTCCTCTCCTCCTCGTTTCATCGTGTGCAAACACACAAACACTTGTCCACATATGAAGCACACATGCACACACAGTACATACACGGACACTGGCGCATCAGCCCAGTATGTCCAGGTACACGGGTGAGGCTTTGGCTAGGCTCTGGAGCGTGCTGTGGATCTCCTTGATGTTCAGCCTCATGTAGGGCTCCCTCTGCCAGCAGCCCAGCATCAGGTCGTATACCTCTTTAGGACAGGTACGGGGCCGCTGCAGCACTCGGCCCTGTGTGATGCACTCGATCACCTGAAGCAAAACATTGTTTGGGGTTTGGTTGTGATACTCAAAAGAAGCTGATTTATCTATTCTCACATAATAATGTGGTCTGATAGCAAAATCTCTGTCCCTTGCCAGTGTACAGGAATCAGACTGCACAGTCAGTTATTAAAGGAGGGCCTCGACATTTGGATAGCATAGACTATATACAGAGGTTTAAGCCACTAAGCTCACCCTTTCCAGGAACATTTTCAAGGAGATTTTAGGTTTAAAAAAAGAATGCTATTTAAGAGCAAATAGTCTTTGTAATCCCAGAGGCTTGGATTTGCAAGGAGCTCCTACAATATGCACCGGAAAAGGAGGATGCTTATAAATTGTCTCATTCAGTGTAGTGTCTGTCATCTCAAGGGCAGGCTGCATAAACCACATCAAGTTTTTCATCAGGCCTTTTTTTTTTTTTTTTGGAACACATTAAATTAAATTTCCCCCATCTGTAAGGATACAAAACTCAAACGTTTACTGAAATAGTGGATAGAATCTTAAAACTCAACATCTGAGTCATAGAATGCTACAGTACTGTGCAAAAGTCTTGAGTCACCTGTCATTTCTTCGTATTTTGGAGCATGAGATTTTCTTGTAATTTTTTTAAGTTGTCTGAGCAGCAGTTCTCCATGCTTTCTCAAGATCTTTCAAAGTTTTTCTTAATTTTTAATCAAAATTTGTTCCCATTTCTTTAGTTGAATCTACAAAAATACCAAAGATGACACCGTTTGACAGGCAGAAAATTGTATTTTTGCACCACCAAGGTGATTCCCAAAGAGCTATTAGCCGAAAACTTGGCTTTCATTGACATGGTGTGCAGTGTGTCCTTAAAAAAAAATTGAGGAAACTGGACAGGCCTAAAAAACTATCTACAGGAGATGAACAGTATCTGAAAGTCACATCCTTGAGAAATAGGAAAAAAATCCAGCAAAGACATGACACAGGACCTGAGAGATGCATTTGGCGCTTCATTTGATCCATCTACTGTTCACTGAAGCCTCATCAGAAATGCTCTCAGTGGAAGGGTGGCTGTCAAGAAACCATTCTTAAGGAAGGGAAACAAGGAGAAAAGGCTGAGGTATGCCAAATTACACAAGAACTGGACTGAAAATCAGTGGCAACAGGTCTGATGGAGTGACGAATCCAAATTTGAAATTACTGGTTCAAATAGTCGTCAGTATGTAACAGTGAGTGTCTACAGCCATCTGTAAAATATGGTGGAGGCTTTGCCATGGTTCCAGCCAGTGGTGTTGGGGATCTTTTCCAAGTTAATGGAATTATGAACACAGAAAAGTGCTGTCCGATTTTGATCTACTATATGATACCATCTGGAAAGAAATGGATTGGCAACAACTTAACTTTTCACATTGCCAGTGATTCCAAACACACTGCCAAAGCAGTAAAAGCATACCTGATTAGAAACACACAATGGAACACCATCAGTCATGGATTGGCCTCCCCAGAGCACAGACCTCATCATTATTGAAGCAGTGTGGGATCATCTTGACAGAGAACAGAACAAAAGGCAGCCAACATCCAAAGAAGAACTTTGAATGTCCTTCAAGAAGCCTGGAGAACTATTCCTGAGGACTACTTAAAGAAATTAGAAGAAAGCTGCCTAAGAGAGTTCAGGCTGTGTTGAAGAATAAAGGCGGGCATACCAAGCTCATTAGAATTGTACACACTCTGTTTTTGCCTTATAGACTGTATTTCCATGTGTGTTTTCACATTTCAATAAATCACTGCACTTATTTCCCATTTTTCCAGAAAAACATAAATAAATGAAGGGTGGCTCAAGTTTTTTGCACAGTACTGTATACCTAACTTTAACTTGCTAATATGAAAGTATAGGACACATAAAGCAAATATGGACACCTCGCATTAGCTAAAGGCCACTGTTCAGTGTTAATAAACCCAAACTGAACTGACAGAGTATTTTAGTTTTCAGCCATACTGTTTTATGTCATCAGTGTTATTTGTCATGACCTGTAAACTGTGTTAAAACAAGGTTCTATAAGCTCAGAGTTTTCAAGGTGTCTCCCATGGGCCACTGTGGCACCCAGCAATGTTATCAGCAATGTGCAGCCTGACTGATTTTAAAAAAACAAAGAAACTGTACTGTATATTACATTCAATCAAAGCTAAACTTGTGTTGAAATACAGCAGTGCAGAGATGTTGTTTGACTTTTTAAAACCACTTCAAAATACAGATAATGTGAGGAAATGTTTCAGCCACCTCACTAATGATTCAAGAAACCACCAGCGCTTGAACTGACATATATCTAACTTTAACATTTCACATAAAACAGCAAAACCAAGCAAACTACAGACTGACCACTTAGTCCACCAGAGGCATGGTGAGGAAAAAAGGGCCACCGCTACAGCCTAGATTTATTGCATTACTAGACTATAGTGTCAATCTGGGCTCCTAACATGTGTGGGTCAGGAATCTAACGCCTCTCTTGTGGCATTGAGGAAGCTTTCTGGCAGCTTACTGTTTAATATATAAATTACTAGTTTGGGAATTATTTTCTTTATTGGGTGCATTTTTCCTGTTGCCTTCAGCACTATGTGGACTCTACATTGGCACTCTGTCATCAAAACTTATGTGAAGAAAGCTATAAATGAATAATATTTACCACAGATCAAATTACTTTCATTAATGAAATGATTCCATTACTCCACCAAGTTAATCTTAACTATTGAAATAACAGATATTGTACTGTATTGCACTAAGATAAGAATAAAAATATGGTTACAGTAACATTTATTTACACTTTCTGACTTTTTTTTGTGTCAGTGTCTATATGCAGACAAATGAAGTGTATGCCATGGCTACACAGTGACTCAGCGTAAAAGGTGAGACCTTGTGTGACTCTAACCTCATTGTTGGAGAGCTGGTACCAGGGCTGCTTGCCGTAGGTGAAGATCTCCCACAGCACCACACCGAGGCTCCATACATCACTCTCTGTGGTGAACCGTCGGTACATGATGCTCTCTGGGGGCATCCAGCGGATGGGCAGCATCGTATGACCGCCCACCTGCAGAGAGAGGACACAGCAGCATTAATGAGAAATTATCACCACAAGACCTGCTGCAGGGTTTAAAGCTGACTTCACTTATTATTGTAATGGGGGACTGTGAATGGAAATGTCAGAGATCCCGAAAAATGACATGGCTGTAGTCTTACTATGTTACCTAACACTCTGTTGTAATACATTTATAATACATTATCATGTTTACTAGACACACCAAGCTACAACTAATGAGTCTACGAGAACAGCCCTGCAATAAATCCTAAATTCAGTAAGTTTAAAATGTTCACAGTGTATATGCAAGCCTTGAAAATTGTTTAAAAAACACTGATGTCTGTTACCTCAAAAAGGCTATCAAAAAATAGCTACACCTTCAAACATGTCATTCATCCACCCATTTTCTGCTGCTTATCCAGGTCCAGCTTTCTCAAGTGAGTAACAAATTAAATGATCAGGATTTGTTGGTAGGTCTGCGGTTACGATCCTTTTCATGATCAAACAGCAAACTGTCAGAAGCTGGAAACCTCAAATGTTTGGCATCTGTGCATGAATAACCAATAATCAATAATTAAATGAAGTGCAAATCAGAGTCATTAAAATGGAAGGAATCTAGATGGGAAACAAAAGATTATTCAACAGTTCCTTGGTTTAATGCTTTTGTAGCTCTTTTTAAACCTACTTTAAGAAGTTTGTAGTGCAACAAAAATATTGCATTTTGGGGTCAACTTGAAAGAAAGGCAGATGTGCAATGTCAAAATGGGGTCGGAGGTCATGAAATTTGGATGCAAACTATAATGCGATATTTAGAATCCCCATATACCAGTATCATTTCCTAAATGTTGCCAGTACAAACAAAGGCAGTAAATTTTTAAGCATAGTTTAAAAGATAAAAGACATTTTGTGAAAGTTTGACCATATCTGACCTTGAAGAAGATCAGAGGTCCAAAGCAACGTGATATTTAGAATCCCCATATATCATTTCCTAAATGCCTTAAGGAATATAATTTTAAATAGCTCTATATAGCCTTATTATTACTTTGACCTTCAAATCAATCTAGTGACCTTGAAGGAGAGGTCAGAGGTCAAATGTGACATGATATTTGAAATCTTTATACAGTACTTTCTATATGTTGACAATATACACCACACTTGTGAAAATCATAGTTTCTATGTTATAAAGCTTTTTGTCTCTTTTCGACCAATAAATCATTAAGTTGACCTTGAAGACCTTGGTGGATGTCAGCCAAATTTTAATGGATTGTTAACATGAGCCCACTCTACACCCCTACAAAGTTTTATCAGAATTCATTCAAAATGTTTCGAGCTATCGTGTTTACAGACACGCACGCACGCAAACGCTACCAAAAACATAACCTCCTTGGTGGTGAATAATACTAAACAAAGGGCTGGCTCGTTTATATTAAAAGAGTGCTAATTATTCTTTTATAAACTACTAGATTGTCTGACTAATCCTTCCACCTTGAATTGGTTTGTAAAGAATATTTATTTCCATTTATATCTTTTACACTTACTGGCCACTTTATTAGGTACACCTGTACAACTGTTCATTAACAGATCAAATCTCTAATCAGTCAATTACATGGCATCAAATCAGTGTGTGTAGACATGGTCAAGATGAACTGCTGAAGTTCAAACTGAGTATCAGAATGGGGAAGAAAGATGATTTAAGTGATTATGAACGTGGCACAGTTTTAGGTTCCAGACGGTCCGGTCTGAGTATTTCAGAAACTGCTGATCTACTGGGATTTTCCTGCACAACAGTCTCTACGGTTTACAGAGAACAGTCTGAAAAAGAGAAAATATCCAGTGAGCGGCAGTTTTGTGGTCAGAGGAGAATGGCCAGACTGCTTCAAGCTGCTAGAACGGAAATAGTAACTCAAAAAACCACTTGTTACAACCAAGGTATGCAGAACAGCATCTCTGAACGCACAACACGTCAAACCTTGAAGCAGATGGGCTACAGCATCAGAAGACCACACTGGGTGACACTCCTGTCAGCTAAGAACAGGAAACTGAGGCTACAATTTGCACGGGCTCACCAAAAATAGACAACAGATTGGAAAAATATTGCCTGGTCTGATGAGTCTTGATTTCTTCTGCAACATTCACATGGTAGGGTCAAAATTGGGTGTAGACAACATGATAGCATGGATCCATCATGCCTTGTATTAATGGTTCAGACCTCTTAGTACCAAATGAGCACCATTTAAATGCGACAGTCTACCTGAGTATTGTTGCTGGCCATGTTTATCCCTTCATGGCCACAGTGTATCTATTTTCTGATGGCTGCTTACAGCAGGATAATGCAACATGTCACAAAGCTCAAATCATCTCAATGACAAAACATGACAATGAGTTGACTCTCAATCCAATAGAGCACCTTTGGGATGTGGTGGAACAGGAGATTCACATCATGGATGTGCAGCTGACAAATGTGCAGCAACTGTGTGATGCTCTCATGTCAATATGGACCAAAATCTGTGTTTCCAGCACCTTGTTGAATCTATGCCATGTAGAATTATGGCAGTTCTGAAGGCAAGAGGGGGTCCAACCTGGCACTAGCAATATGTATGCACTGTTCCTGTTAGCTTATAAGGCTAATTTATGTGGCATTTGGAGATGAATACCTTTTTAATTTTTTACACTGTTTTAGAGAATTTTCAGTTCATATAAGAATATTTTGGAGATGGAGAACTTATTGCATTGTGCTTATTGTGTTTTTTTAGTCTGCACTTTTTAATATTCATGTGGTGAGCAAAATAATAGATAGCCACAGGAGTACTTGAAACTGTCCGTGTGGGTATTTATAATGCAGTACATCAACCACCAATCCAACAGTGGGGCACAAATATAAAATTCTAGTCAACTGTCAAAGATTTCACTCATGTCTAAACATGAAAATAATTCAGTTTGATTTAATTTCCTGCTTGCTCTAAATGCATGTGTAACATGATTGACTTCCAAAATAAGAGCAGCATTATAGAAGGTGAAAGAGGAGCCTAGTATCATATGTGCTTTGTTAATGTGTTTGATAATAGGAGTTAGTCACAGGCCCTCTTAAATGTGATCTTATTAGATGCAGGCAAATGCATTTTGGAAATAAATAAAGTGTCTTCACATTTCTAACTTCACTTTGGGCAGCAGAGGGCACTGTGGGATTCATGCTGGCATGTGAGATACAATGAAGGAATAAAACACATCTATCAACTCAATATGGTTAATGCGATTGTTTTGTTTCTTTGACCTGTATCATTTTTGTACAGATTAGAGAATTTGCATTTAAACTGTAATAAAAATAGATAAAATTCCTCTGGTTAAAGTTGTCATTCCTGCAGCTGCACAGTTATTTTAGACCAATATGCATCTGTGTAAGGAAACAAATGGGGGCAATATGAAGGAAGGGAAGGAAGGGGAAATTATTCAAAGTACTCACTCTGTAGTAGTCTGAGCTGTAAACATCTCTGGACATGCCAAAGTCTCCTATCTTGACCAGCAGGTTTTCTCCTACCAGGCAGTTTCTTGTTGCCAAGTCTCTGTGGACAAAGTGCTGGGAGGCCAGGTAGACCATGCCAGCAGCAATCTGTTGGGCAATGTGCAGCATCTGGGACTGAGTGAGCTCCACCAGGATGCTGTGTTGACCGTCTGCCATGAGCACTGCATCGGGACCGTGGGACCTGCACCCAGAAACCATTGCATACTTTAGAAAATA
Organism: Heterochromis multidens; assembly: GCA_015108495.1. NCBI lineage: Eukaryota > Metazoa > Chordata > Actinopteri > Cichliformes > Cichlidae > Heterochromis > Heterochromis multidens. The sequence goes on along the minus strand of VUQS01038177.1, from coordinate 18,430 downwards.
ATGCATGGAACCACAACAGCATGAACCATTCTGTCATTACTGTAATATGTGATTGTGATTTTAGCTGAGTAACTAATTACTTAACAAAACATTAACTTGAAATTATTTTAATAATTTTTTTTCAAGTAAAAACTACAAAAATGTGTTCTAGCCTCTCAGTCTTGATCACAATTTAATGTTTCTTTTAGCCATATTCTCTTTGGGATTTGGACTGTAAATGCAAATAGCACAAGTAAGTCATTACCTTGGTCTGAGAAATTCTAATAGACATTTTCACTATTTTCTTGCATTTTGGGAAAAAAGAATAATCAAAACAGTGATTATTTTATTGATTATTGATGATTATGTGTGATCTTACTAAGTTTCATACTCATACTCAGTAATTTAAGTATGATCACACAGTGCGTGTCATATTGACCAGCCCTCGCTGAAGACTGGAAACTGAAGTCGTAAAATTGACCAGCACCTGTAGGGTTAACATGTTGAGTCTTTTTTGTAAACTTTGCAAAAAATCAGAAATGTATATAGGGTTAACAACTACATATTAAGCACACAGATATGATACTGTGTTGATCTTCTCATAAAAACTCTCTGTAGCAAGTAATTGTTGTTCCTTGTTATAAACTCTTCCTTTAATTTTCATTTCATTTTATTCCTTTTTACTTTCTAGTCATCGGCCACTTTATTAGGTACATATGTTCAACTACTTGTTATAGTAAATATCAGCCAATCACATGGCAGCAGCTCAATCAATTTAGGCATGGTCAAGACGATCTGCTGAAATTCAAAACGAACATCAGACGGGGGAAGAAAGGTGATTTCAGTGACTTTGAACGTGGCATGGTTGTTGGTGGCAGAAACTGCTGATCTACTGGGATTTTCCCACAGGACCATCTCAGAGAATGGTCAGAAAAAGAGAAACTATGAAAGCAGCAGTAACTCAAATACCTACTCGTTACAACCAAGTTATGCAGAAGAGGACCTCAACAAGTGGAACCTTGAAGAACAGGAAACTGAGGCTACAGTTTGCACAGGCTCACCAAAATTGGACAATAGAAGATTGGAAAATGGTTGCCTGGTCTAAATGGTTCCCCTGAATCTCAATTCCAAATGGTAGGATCAGAATTTGGCTTAAATAACATGAAATGATGGATTCATCCTGCCTTGTACCAAGAGTCAACTCTGGTAACAATGCAATGGTGTGGGGAATGTTTTGTTGCCACACTTTGGACCCTTTAGTACCAATTTAGCATCTCCATCCCTTTATAACCAAAGTGTACCTATCTTCTGATGGCTGCTTCCAGCAGGATAATGCACCATGTCATAAAGCTCATCTTAAACTGGCTTCTTGAACATGACATTAGGTTCATGTAAGCCTACTCAAATGGCCTCCACAGTCACCAGATCTGATTCTAATACAGCACATTTGGGATGTGGTGGAACGGGAGATTTGCATCATGGATGTGCAGTTGCGTTGAGTTTCCAGCATCTTGTTGAATCTTTGCATGTACTAGCAAGGTGTACCTAATAAAGTAGTGTATTTTATTAATTTGCTTTTAGTATACTTGTTTTATACCATTTTTTGTCATTTGTTTAAGCACACACTCTAGTTTTTATTATTTCCTTTTACTAGATTTGTTATATCTTGTAATCAGCTTGTCAGTCTTTATATAAACACTTTGAAATACACTGATCTGCATGAAAGGTACAAGCAAAGTTTAATTGACTGATTGGTAACAGATACCAGTATAAACTCTAAAGAAGCTTACCTGAGGAACTTATTTAGGTCCCCGTGTTTCATATATTCAAACACCATGATGAGTGGGTCGCTCTCTACGCATACGCCGTAGAAGGTGACAATGTGCTCATGTTGCAGGTTGGTGAGGAGCTCGGCTTCTCTGTAGAAGTCTGCTCTGCCACTCTCGCTGGCCTCTTTCAGTGTCTGAAAAAAGGCAGATACAAAGTCAAGAGACAAACAGTGAGAAGCATTATCTGCATTATCTGTGGGAATGTACATCTAATCACTAGGATTTACTCACTGACTGTCAAGCTTATTGATTATTTGATCTGTACCTTGACTGCCACGTGGATCTTCTCCTGGTCTGGTGTCAGGTTGTAGCATTCAGCAAGAAAGACCTTCCCAAAGGCTCCTTCTCCCAGCTCCCGCTTCAGTACAATGTTGTGTCTCTTGATGTGCTGGACAACTTTAATGCAGAAGTCAAATCACCCCCAAGGTTATGTGCGCATCAGGAGTATTTAGTGAATACTTTTGGTGCGTGCAAAACATTTGTCTTCACTAATCTCACAATGCAGAAGGGTATGTCTTGAGATTGTAGGTTTTACCTGACGAAAATTCCAAAACTGAAAGATATTTCATTTACTATGATAGAAAACACATTTATTTAGCAAATCACAAATTTAAAAGACTAGACCCATATCTGGCATTTTTACTTGACAAAAAGGACTTGAAGACTTATCTAAACTGTCTGTTTTTCAGTCAGTCATCTAAATAATTCAGTACTACGTGGAATTTCATAAAGTAAAAAGAAAAAACTGCTGACTTAAGCCTTTTGTGCAAGCTTGTGTTCCCGAACATCTTCTGTGGTGCAACTATCCAGCTGGCCTAAGGAGCAGGAGTCACTATCATAGTGCAGCAGGATGCTGAAAATAAATATGGCGCCTAGCAGTGATCCCTGCATGGATTTATCAGAAAAGGCCCAGGTTACCCAGCATTTGTCGAGCAAGGTGGTAACTCACACGTGTTGGATTTCAGCATGCTGCCGGAGTTACGGAAGTACTGGGGGTTTTCAATGACAGGAATCTTTGTCATTCCAATGATCACTGCGTCTGGACCCATCTCCGAGGATGACGGGGTGTTGTTGCCATTGGAGACGTGATGAAGAGGGCTGGCAGAATCATCGTCATTACTGATAACTGAGGAGGAGCCTAGGGAGCCACAGAGGAGGTGGAGGAGTAGGAGAAGGAGGTGGAGAGGAAAAATAAATAAGAGTGAGCAAAGAAGAAGAAGTGTAAAGCTGTTAATCATAAAGGAAAAGGAGTAAAACTAGGGTTTCAAAATGAACAGAAATTGTCAGAGAGACTACAAGTTGCATAAAATATGTCAGATTATAGATTATATGCAGGTTTCATCCTGAGCAACATGAAAGCATGAGCTCAGGCCAAAGCAGAACTCACTAATTCCTGTAGTAATTTTCACATTCACACAGTAGGAACAGCAAAGACACTAATGCTTACTTTTAAACCCCTGATATAGCATTTATAAATGGTACATAATAACTTAATTAATATTTTATTATATAGGTGTAAGCAGATATTAGGACATTCTAACCTTTCATTAATGCATTAGGATAGTGCTACTAATCCTATGAGGCCTCCATAAGTGTTTGTAAGTGAAAACGAATGCTTAATAACACACTGAATGGACTTGTTTCTATGTATGTGTTATACAGTGTTATTGAACTTTCATGAACTGTTTATGCATCAGTCATGAAGGGGTTGAAACTCCTGAAAAAAGTAATGATAAATATTTAGAATAAAAAAAGTTTAAAAAAATATCTTTTACATTATGCACTGCACTACTTAGCAAAAAGACTGGAAACAGTGGGAAGCATGAAGTCAGATTTTATAGGATAGTTAGCTGCCAGCTGTAGCATCATTTCATTGGTGATAAATACAAAAAATAATGAAGAAAACAGTAAAAGAAAATTCAACTAAAGTAAAAGCAAAAAACAAAAACAACAAGAACAAATGAAGCTTGGTACATTTACTAAAATAAACACATTAAATATGATAAATTATTCAAATCTGGAATCTGGTATAGCAAATCTGTTTGATTATGATGAGGGAAAGCTGAATAAGTAAAATAATATTATCATGAGATAACAGATGATCAGAGCTAATGGTAGAAAAAAATTGTATAAGTAAATACATAAATGAAAAAAGAGTTTATAGTTAATATATGGAGGGATGCTGGCAGAGTTAGGATGATTACAGTTAAGATAGGTGAAATTGAAGGGTGGGGGGCATTGATGTCACTGGCATTAGGTGAAGACAGTGAATGAAAATGTTTTTCTTGTATGTATAACTATTTATTTAGTTATATAGCTAGGTCCATGAGTTTTTGGACGATGACACATTTTTTGTAATTTTGTCTCTGTATACCACCACAGGTGGTCAACATGTGATTGAAGTGCAGATTTTCAGCTTTATTTCAAGGGGTTTAACAAAAGCATAACTTAAACTGTTTAGGAGTTACAGCAATTTTTACACATAGTCCACCCACAGTTTTCTAAACACAGCATTTGGTGATGGTCATGGGTTCTAGACTTCAGGCAGACACTGACTGCAAAGGATTTTCATCCAAGTATTAAAAACAATCCTTATATTTAAAATTATGTTAGTTTGTCCAATTAATGTTATGCCTCTAAAAACTGGGGACTGTATTTAAAAATGGCTGTAATTCCTAAAAAGTTTATGTAATACTTTTATTAAACCCCTTGAATTAAAGCTGAAATTTTGCAATTCAATCACATATTGATTGTTTGATTTAAAATCCACTGTGGTGGTGTACAGAGGCAAAACTACAAAACATGTGCCATTGTCCAAATACTTTTTGACCTAATTGTCTATGTAAAATCTATGTTTTTGCTTTAAGGGACCATTTGTCTTTCTGTACAGATGTATTCAGATACTAGATGGTGCCACTGACATATTGAAAGGTTGTTTCTGTTTTTCTAGATTGTTTTTTTTTTTTGCAAATGTTACGGTGACCAATATGGGGTTACTCATATTTCAGGGGTAGTTCAACGGATGGATGATTTCTAAGCAGACTGGAATGCTGTGACCTAGAGCTGAGGATAGCGTTTGTGTGATGTTTATTCGGAGTGATGGCCAGAGTTGCAGGATAAACTGCCGGTTGTAGCTTCACTTTTTTAACAGACACATTTGATATCGTCTAACTCAGGGTAAGGAAGCACATAAGTGTTTTTCTTGAATTATCAGCTCAGTAATTTCTGAAAATATTTGCACCTTTAATACCAAACTTGGAGTTCCTTCCGTATTTCAGTATGATCACCATCAGAACACAACCGATCAGGGCAACTCCGGCAATTCCCACAACTACATACACCTGGGAAGGAAAAAACTAAGATGGAGTCATGAGGTGATAACAGGAACTGCTTTTTAAAAATAATTGAAATAAACAATAAAATATATGTTGTATATTTTAAGGGGTTACAACAAGTCAAGAGGTAGGTACCACTGCTTTAGATGGCGCGGACTGATTAGGATCACTTACAGCAACACTGTCATCCAGTGGAGGGAGTGGAGTATCTGAAAAAAAATATAAATAAAAACATTCGTCTGAACAGTTTAAAGCAAAAACATTTAGTGAGTGAAAACATGCTAAAATGCTGACTGTTAGGCTTTGTGCTAAACAGTTTAACCTGAGTGTTATAAGAGTTCAAACACCCACCGTCTGGGCAGAAGATGCAGGTACAGGCAAAGGCAGGAAAGAGATATGGACATTATCAGAGTTCATTTTAAATTTGTACACAATTACTATCATGCTAACGAGTATAAAAAAACTGTTGGTGTAATGAAGCAAAGTCAATACTCACAATAATCATCTCCCTCTGTAGAAAAGAAAAGAAATAAAAATACCATGTCATTAGTCAAATTCCTAAACAGAAACATGCTTCAGAAATGAGCTGACTTCAATAAATGATCTCCTGTGAAAAGACAGAATACTGACCTGTATGGTTGATGTTAGGCGGGTGGAGAAACTGGGCAGAGATATTCTTCTCATCCCTGCCGTACTTATTCTCTGCGACTAGCTTGTACTTGCCGTTGTGAATGTGGGTGGGGTTGACCAACTGTAGGCAGCCGTGTTGCTCGTTCTCTGTGGTCACGTGGATCATGGTGCGGATGTAGTCCTGTTCCTGGAGAGGCTTGTTATTGTGGTACCACTTTAGCTCCGGCTTGGGGTTTCCTGTTACGGTGAAGGGGATGCACCAGTGGTGGTCTCGCTCTGGAGCCAGAAGATGCTGGATGGTGGGGGCAACTGACACAGAGGCAACAGTAGAGGAAGAGTAATCACAGGATGATAGGAAATAAACACAAGGAGGGAAGCCAATAGGTAGAACAACATCTATGGGATTTTGAGTAGGTGAAGAAAAGTATGGGAAGGGAAGAGAGACTGATCACACAACATCTGAATACTGACAATATGAAAACATGGAGAAAGAGGAGGAGGGTGGAACTAAACAAGCGGAGGTGTATGGTAAGGCATGAGGAGCTTCACAGGAGGAAGAGTTATGGACAGGAAACATGGAGAGTCAATAAGGTTTGCCGAGAGACACTAATGATAACAAAATGAGGAGCCTTCTGCTTCCACTGGAAAAACAACATCTAGAAGAAGGCATTTAAAAGTTCATTACATTAAATTAGACAAATTGAACTTAGCAATGAAAATATAATTTCTAGAGATGTATGCCATAGTTAAAGTCCTTACAGAGAATATTGAGCTGAAGGCTGGCCTCGGTCTGACCGACCATGTTCTCGGCACTGCATATGATTGCCCTGCCATTATCATCAGGAGACAGGCCTGACAAGGTGAGGATGCTCTCCATATCAATAGGTTCAATCTGTAAACACATTATTTTTTGCATTATTTCCTGTACACAGAAAATTGGCTTCATCTTATGTAACCAATATTAACTGACTGTACAATACAACCTCAGTCAGCTGTAACACGCTGACACCACAGATTGAGATACCAGAGTAGTTAGCAAAGTGTGCAGGGAATTTTAAAGAGTTACCTAAAAGTTTAAGTACCTAAAAGGAATGAAGACCCTTATATTGGCTAAAAGAAAACATTTGCAATTCTATCAACTAATGTTGAAAGTGTTAAAAAAATTATGTAATAATACTTAGCAAACTAAAATCAATGCATACACAGTAAGTAATGGATTAATCAATTTCCTAAATGTAAGAGATAACGATTGAACTAGTAGCTAGAAGTGGATAACAGCTAAAACACTGTAATAGGTAAAAGAAATACATAAAACATATAAATAGTAAAGTAAGTAAAAGTAATGGATACACATTTTAAAAGTGCAAGGTAAGGATATAGTGTAAATTAGCTAAATGTGGAAAATGAGTTAAAATTTAAAAAGATAATTGATAAACAGTGTAAGTTATCAGATAAAGTTGATTTTAAAATGTAAAAATAATTAGCTAAAAAACTCAGCTAAAACAGTTACAAGTACTCAATAAAGAGGTAAATAAAAATGTAACCAAAAACAATGCCAATTCAGTTATAAGAAAACTACAAGTAAATTACAAGTGTTTCAAACCTCTGAATATTTGTAGATCAGTTAAATACCCTGAATATTTTTTTCAAATCAGAAACTAGTCTCAGAGCAGTCAGGTACAAGTAAAATATTCATGTCCTCATATCCATTTAAAAATATTAGTTGTTAATATCATGTTGGCACTGCAAACCCTGTTTGTTGGAACTACTGTTCATATGTGGATAAAGATAAATTAAATATACATATTTGAAAACAGCAGGCTGCTTAAAAATTTCAGTGGTTGTAGTAATCAAGGAATATGTCACATGTTTTGAAAGAAGTTCAAAAAGTGAAACTCTGAAGAACATAAGCTGCATAAACTTGGCAACAAAAACTTTTAAGTAAGATGAATTTGGCATTCAATTTAGGTCTTTTTATGTGATAATAATAATGATAAATAAGAATAAGAATATGAAATCAAAAAGAACTATTTTATTACAGCAGCTGAAGTAAAATAAATAAATAAATAATAATAATAATAATAATAATAATAATATTAATAATAATAATAATGACTAGTAAAATAAAATTTTAAAAAGTATAGAATATCACAAAATTAAATCTACAGCTCTTTAAAAATCACCCAGAGAGGTAGAACGGAACTAAAGGTTTAAAAATGAAAACAGCGAGGTAGATCACCTCACCTCGTAGTGGGTCGAGAGCTCATCAAGGTTCCACACAATCACAGGAGCAGGGGAGCCTGAGGCACTGCAAACAGCTTTGACATTACTCCCCTCCATCTGAGTCACATTTCTGGGGGTGACCTCTACTGTGGGAACCACTGTGAGAAAACATGCAAACAATAAAACTAAACAGCTGATCAGACTGATTTCCTTTGAGATTTCTTTCTGTCTTTGTTTCAGTCTCTTATTGTATGTCCAATCCACCAAACATTTGATATCAATCAGTCTGCTCAGCTTTGCTTTTTATGGCATGGTTCACTTTACCACAGTCTGGTGGCATGAGGGTAGCAAAGTCCTGCGACACTCCTCTGTCATCTGTGCATGTCAGCTCTGGACTATCTGTTTCTTCCTGGAGTCTTAGTTTGATCCACAAGTTCTCACAAACACAATCCAGAGGATTCCCAGACAGAAGTAGCCTAGAAACAAAAAAATAGCACAGTACATGAGACACTATATAGAAAAGAGGTAGATATACTGATAGTTGTGTGTGCATGTGTCACTTACGGATATGTAATGTTGAAGTTCTGAAATGTTCTCCATGACAGTGTTGACAAGTTATTGTCTCTGAGATTTCTGAAAGGAAAAAAAACCCAGTAAATATCCAACTAAGCCATCTTATGTGTCTATCAATGAAATAACTGAGGAGGCTCTTTAAAATTCTTCTTACACATATTGAAGTCTTGTATTGTTAAAAAACGCATCCGGTGATATGGATGTCAATCTTGTCTTTGTAACCGTTCTGTTGGAAGTTAAATTGTTGTTACTTTAACTTACTTTAATTCCATGTTGAACAATAAAAAACACTGAGCGTTATACTTACAGGTTTCTCAGGTTTATGTAGTGCCTCAGACTGCTGTCGCTCATATCAAACAGCCTGTTTTGATTAGCAATGTATCTGTGGAGAAAAGTATAAAAGGGGAAACTTGTTATGGTGCAGGTTTTTAGTGAAATTATTCACACAAATAATGTGATGTAAAATATGGAGTCAAAAAATGTGAGTTAATGTGGAACTGAGATATAGGTTCTAGTGTTTTTTACTCTCCAAAAATTTAAGTGTGGATTGAAAAATGTCTGCATTTTATGAAACAAATAACTTTTTACAAAACTAATTTTCATTTGACACCTCTTTGTTTTGTAAGTCAGCAAAGCAAAATTGTACAGTGCCCACATTAAGTTAGCGATTTCACTTAAGGAGTCTGGTCTCCAGCACATTTGTCAGTATAATGTCATCAAGTACAACAGCATGTACTGACGGTGTGAAGTGACAGAGATAATATCTTGTAGTTGTTTACCTTGTTTACCAAAACTAATATTGTTTTTCAACAAAAATCTTTTTGTGGCCTAATAATGGCAATAATCTGTTTTTGTATTCACAAAATAAGACCTCTAGGGAAAAAATATGGCTCGATTAGAATGATCACCAACCACCAATAATAATAATAATAATAATAATAATAATAATTTGTAGGGAAATTAGCTTGATCTGAATTAATTATTTGGAATCATTAAGCATAACCAGCCAAACCACTATCCAGGGACAGAGTCTAACACCAGCTTAATCTGGGTGCTGAGCCGTGGTCAGACAGAATCATGGGTGTGTCAGCATCTTGTTGGAAGCTGATAGGCAGGAGGAGACCATATAGCTGCTGTTATACAAAGGAACTTAAAAAGTTGCAGACAGAGTGATGGTGCTTGATGTTTTGCAGGCAAATTCAATTACAATCACGGATGCGTTTAAACATACAGTACAATATGCACAGTGAAAAGTTAGTTGTGAAAGAAGACAGCTTTTTTAATGCTGAAGCATGTAATTGTATTTTGGAGTAATCATGTTTCCGTTTGGAAAGGAGGTGTGTCTCTGAGATAGTTAGGGCAGAGAAACACCAAACACCATTATGTTTTGATTCTCTGTTCTGCAGTGAGATTTAACTCAGTTTTGTGCATCAAGAAAAGTTTTTTAAAGGTTTGTCTTCTTTCCTTTGTCCAGTCTTTGGTGATCCAAAGCTTCATCACATGTCATGCCAGAACATGGCCTTTTCCAGGGTTTGGGAGGTTTAGTTATCTGGACAGTGTCTATGCGGAGAGGTTTCAGTTTAGGTGAGAAGGTGCTTTTAGGCATTGTTATCCTTGGGAGTGTGATGTATTCCATGTTGAACAATATTTTATATTTGTTGAATTAAGTTCTATGTATGTTGGGAATGGAAGGTCCTTGTGGTGAAACAGTGAACTTGGCACAGATGACGCTTTACTCCACTTGCTGTGCTGAAATCTAGTTCTGGCAAGAGGCACTACTATGTTCCATCTCTTGTCTCTCTATGGTCATGAAATGCATATCGTCATATCTTCTGGGTTTTGTGCTCTGCTTCAACAGCCTAATTCAGGGGGGTTGAGAAAGTGTTGGCTGTTTTTTAAATATATGAAGAAGATCTCACTTTAAGATGTATTTTTGTTTTTTAGATTTTCTTCAGGACTCTGCCAGAGAATTCCTACACACCACTAAAATAGGAATTTAAAATATCTAACAAGCAAGAGACTTTTTGATAACACTGTCAGAACCTGATATTCCTTTTTGGAACGTGTAGCAAGTAGCTACATATTTTATAGATTTTTTAATGGCTTGATAGTACAAAGAAGAAAATTTATGAATTACTTTCAGGTGATTGTACTGTTTTAACTGGTATATGGCTTTAAAGTATAAATTAAGATATTTCATTAAACCTACCAAATGATCTGAAAATGAAAACTTGGGAGTGTTACCCTGTCTAACTGGGTTTGAGAATGACTGCTGGTTGCTTAAATGTTGGTGTTTTGCAGGGAAACATTTTGTTTACAAGAGGATTAGAGGCTGCTTTAAAATTAAAAAATTTATCTAAAGAGGCAGTGCTACTTTAGAAATTTTGCCTTAAAGTACCACAAACAGGATTTTTTTTAATTCATACTTGATTTTCAGAAGGTGCACTGACCGGCCTGGTGTCCTTCACTGATGTTGTACACATTGTCTTAAAGAAATGTGCAACAACTGCACTCTTTACAAAGTGAAGAACATTAAAAAAAACACAACAACAACAACTTTAAAAAAGCAAATAAACACGTTGACCCCTAGTAAACTATATTCATGATGGGCTGATGTGACGCCTAGCCAGTCTGCCTGCCTCAGAAAACTCACCCAGTCTCCCCTATGCCCCACTGGGTGCCATGCAGTGGTGTACTTGTGCAGGGTTGTAGCAGGTACACTTCGACACAGACCTACACACTGACGCAGATGAGGCTACACAACTGTGGGTAGCCTATTGGCAGCTGCATACAACTGATGCGATCTCATGTGTAATGTGCCAACAACGTGAAGTATTGAGGCTGCTTCACACCGCCGCCCAAAAACCGAGTGAGTACCTCGGAGGCTGCGTTAGGCCTGAAAATTTACTCCATCACTACCACTGGAGCTGTTTTGTAAAGGAAAACACCGACTAATCCAAATAAGCCTGACGCACAACCACCATAACGCGCTCGCGCACGCGCAACAACTGCCTCTGTCACACACACACACGCACGCACACATTTACGAGGCTACATGATCTGACATTGGTTATAAGAATAAAATACATTCTATGTCGGGAAAAGCGCAGAACACGGATCTCTATTGATGTTTAAACCACAAGGAGATTCCAGACCTCCATTAATAGTGCTGTTGATGTTATTATCACCCTTATTATTGTTATAATTATTGTTATTATTATTTCAACCCTAACTATTTGATATTCCTGCGACCTACAGATTCCAGGGGGGCTCTTTACGCATTGCTTCCAATGAGTTAATAAGCTATTAGTGCGATCATTTTCATACACTTACATCTCAGTGATGTTTTCCATGTCATCTAACGTGAGGACAGGGAAATCCTCGATCCCTGGTACAGAATCAATACAAACAATTCTTGAGATGCTGCAAGTGCAGGATGCGGGGCAAGCATCGCTAAATCTCCACAGCCCCATCAAAACCAAAAACAATCCGACACGAGCCATGCCATATTCCCCCACGCTGGAGTCCATCGCAGGTCCAATGGTATCCCACGAATCCCCCAAACAGAATCAGCTCAAATTGAATTATTAAGATTTCCTCCCTCGCCGCCTTTTTTTGGCCAAGTTAATCCTTTCGACTCC
>VUQS01038173.1:0-33141 GCA_015108495.1 Heterochromis multidens | reverse complement strand
TGCTAGACCTCAGTGCAGCGTTTGATACTGTTGATCATAATATTCTATTACAGAGATTAGAGCATGCTGTAGGTATTAAAGGTATTGTGTTGCAGTGGTTTGAATCATATCTATCTAATAGACTCCAATTTGTTCATGTAAATGGGGAGTCTTCTTCACACACTAAGGTTAATTATGGAGTTCCACAGGGTTCTGTGCTGGGACCAATTCTGTTTACATTATACATGCTTCCCTTAGGCAGTATCATTTGAAGACACAGCATACATTTTCATTGCTATGCAGATGATACCCAGCTTTATCTATCCATGAAGCCAGAGGACACACACTCATTACTTAAACTGCAGGAATGTCTAAAGACACAAAGACCTGGATGACCTCTAATTTCCTTCCTCTAAATTCAGATAAAACTGAGGTTATTGTACTCGACTCTAAAATCTTAGAAACATGGTGTCTAACCAGATACTTGATACCAGATACTTGATACCAGATACTATTATATTCCTGGGAAATCTGGCCCCCAAACCCCAATGTCCACATAAAAAAGTTGTATGTGTTTGTGCCTTCTCTATTATGCCTACTTCCCAGTTCAGACATGCTTTTTTGAAGTGGCCTTGTCATTACTGGAATGCATGCTGAAAGAGATTAAATTGGCAGCAATGAAAACAAAACAGTGTGTGTATGTGTGTTTGCTTGCCCTTTTTTTCACGTGTGTACGCTTTTACAGTACACTTGGATCATTAAAGCATCGGTACCTCCACTAGGGAGCCACACTTACAGTATAGGTGTCCATGTATGCATGTGCAATTTTACATGCACAGATTGTGAATGAGCCTGTATTCTCATATGAATCCAAATTGCAATTGTTGTGTTTGGGGGTGATGCTAACAAACCTTCTGCACTGCTAAACTAGGCCACTGCCTTGCTGCTGGCAAAAGAGAGATAGAGAGGCAGAGAAGAATTAGACAGAATCAGATGGAGGGGAGAAAAATGAGGTAATGAAGAAATTACATAATAGTGTTAAATACATGGAGGTGCACTTCATGTCACTGTGAACCATAAATTGCTAGTATTATCACATCACATCAGACAAAAGAAGCAGGTAGGCCAGAAACAGCCACTGTATAACATTTGGCTTCGCTGAGAAGAAAACAATGACATATGAGTGGTACTTTCTTTGTGCTTGTAAGGTGCTCAAAGTTAAGACCATTGGCTCAGTGTCTAAGAACCTGAAATGTAATGATCTTAATTCTAAGAGGCCGAAAAGGCTATAATGCTCATCCACAGTATATTGTTTTATTTCATTGTGCAGATTGAACTTAAAGTCTTCTTTATCATTTGAACCCTAGTACCAATTAAAAGAATGGTGCTCTCTGAGACTGCGGGCTTGCAAGCCTAACAAAAAATCTCTCACGACACATTCTCATACCAAAACTTGGGTATGAAAATGTTGGAGCAGCACAGATGGTACGGGAAAATTGTTCATTATTGGCTTTGATGGTGCTTCAGTTCCTGACAGCTCCTCCTGTCAGCCTTGTTGCTAACAAAGACAGCAGAGGGAGAACCCAATATTTATATTAATATTTGCTTTGGTTACACTCACGGAGTACCAAATTTCCTAATGTAGTATTACTAGGTATCACTGTGTGATACCCAGTGGGGTGTTAATGAGTCATGTTTGTTGGATGGTAGCAGGTTGTTTTTTTCGTTTTCATTGCTGAAAAATAAATGGTGGTGGTAGGCAAATATGAATCAGCAATATATCAAAAAATTTGAGTTACTGAATATATGCGCAATGTGGCTGGCATTGTTTTCAGCCTTGTCTGTCTATTTGACTGTCAAATTTCATTGATACCAATGTCATTATTGATTCTTCTTTAGTGTTAAACTTATTGATTCCTGAGAAAATTCAAGTTTTATGTGTGGTGAAATTATAGGCCTACACAGAACTGGAAAAGCATTAGCTGGTGTGATCTCTAGTGTATCTGATTATTATTTATTTATTTATTATTTTTCTAGTTAGTTTTCTAGTCTTTCTTCTAGTGTTCTAGATGTAACTCTTAGGTTCAGTACATGCAAACAGCCATCCATTTTCTTAATGTGGGTAGGGGGGTTAGAGCTTATCCCATGGGGCAAAAGGTGGGGTACATCCTGGATTACTACTACATGTAATTTAGAATACCAGTTAGCCGAACATGCATGTCTTTGGACTGTGGAGGGATGCCAGAGTACCCGGAGAGAACCCATGCAGGCGTGAGGAGAACATGCAAACTCCACACAGGAAAGCCCCAGCCAGTGGATTCAAACCCAGGACCTTCTTGCTGGGAGGTGACAGTCATAACTGCTGTACCATCATCCTGCCAAGGTGCAAGCATGTTAATCCCATAAGTATTGCCTTATTAACTGTCAAGCAAGATTTTAATGTATTTAAATAGGAAAGTCATGAAACAGAGATGTGAGAGATGTTGTAGGACATGCAGAAGAAAAAAAATGGAGGCATGGGAAAGGGGAGATGCATGAGAACAGAGGAACAGGGCTGATAGAGAGAACAAAGGGCACCAGATTTAAAATGAACTGTGACAGATCACGTTATGAAACTCTCCCTGGCCAGTTAAATCTCAGCGACAGGGAATGTGTCACAGAGAAAGAGAGAGACAAAGAATTACAGTGTGTTTAAAAACATGGACAGTGAAAAAGAACCTTCTGTTCTGGGGTCAAAAACATCAAGCAAGAGACTGAGATAATGAAAGAGAAATGGATAAAAGATCACATTAGAGAAAAAAAAAAGAAATACAAGCAACAGACACAAGAGTAGAAAGAGTGGTGAGGTTATGACACAATTACGTCAAAAGAAAGAGAGATAAGAGGAAGCTTTGTTTTTTTTCCCCTCATATTTTTACATATGGCATGACTAAACTCCTCTTTCATAATCTGAATCTTGGTTTACACAAACCGAGAAGGGCAAAGCAGACAAGGAAAAAGCTACAGAAAGCAAAAGTAATAAAAAACAAATGCTGAATGGGAAGACTCAGATAGAAAAGATATAGGCATGCCAAAGCACACACTTGATTCACCATCAAAGCTTCTTTTAACTGGCTTTTGTGCTCACCTAAAGGTGGGTGGATGTAATGTGTGAAATGAGACACAAACAACACTTAGATAGAAGGCAGTACAACCAGAACCATGGTGTGTTGATACGCACATTAAAAAATTCACACACACGTATACACTCGAACACCCTCTGCTGGGCAATTAATTGGATAAATCCAACATTAGACTCTTACCCATGTCAATATCTCTAATAAATTCATTAAAGATAAAATAAAGAATATGTAAAAAGACAGGAAGACAGCATGCCTTTAATCCATTGGAGTGGCGTTAACTTGCCTACATCAGTGACTCAAGCACAGTAAGTGTGTTCACAAGCTTAATGTGATATATACATATATACACACAGCAGCCACAAATAAGGACAAAATTATTAGCCCACCTATGAAATTTAAAGTTTTTTGTCAAAATTCTGCCAAGTGCTTTTTTAACAGAGCAAGGGATTTTCAACACAGCATTTCTGAACATAGTTCGTTTGTTTTTAGAAAGCATAACTTATTTATAAAATATTTCTATTTACACACAATAACAGAATTACCAAAGTCAATATTATTAGCCTCTTGAAAAACTGACCTTTTTATTGAGCCATAGCACAAACCACTGCTGTGCAATGATCTTTAACTTTGTAATGCTCAAAGCTTGTAAAATCAAGTTAAACTGAGGGTTATCTTTCAATTTCCACACAGTATCAAAACTGGGTTTGAGCTGTTACTTGAAAAAGCATCATGCCAAAAACAAAAGAAATCAGTTTAGACTTGTGAAAAAGAATTGTTGATGCTGACAAAGCTGGAGATGGATACACAAAGTTATCAGTGTGTCAAGAACTGGAGTGAGAAGCATTATCAAGAAATTCAAAGAGAGCCACACAGTACAGGACAAGCCTGGCAGATGTAGGAAGCAAAAGATTTCAAACACTCTGGAAGGAAAACTGGTAAGAGATGTGTCTAAAGACCCCAGAACAACTGCCAAGACACTAGTGAATGATATAGCCAAGTCAGGAATTGTAGTCTCAAAGAAGACAGTCACTAGAACCCTGCACAGGAATCAACTGTGAGGTTGCAGACCAAGAAAAAGGTCCACTTCTGTAGAAGCCAGAAACCTTCAAGCCAGACTGAAGTATGCTAAAGAAAACCTGGAGAACGATTATTAATACTGGAAGCGCGTCCTTTGGACAGATGAGATGAAAATAGAGCCCTTTGGCCATAGAGACGCTGCTTATGTTTGGAGAAAGAAGGGAGAGGCGTACAACCCAAAGAACACCGTCCCCACAGTGAAACATGGTGGTGGGAGTATTATGCTGTCGGGATGCTTCAGTGTGTCTGGAACTGGGAATCTCGTCAATGTGGAAGGAATCATGAAGAAAGAAGGATATGTGAAGATTTTAAAAGAAAACCTCAAACAGTCAGCAGCAAAACTGGGTCTGGGTCATTGCTTTGTCTTCCAACACAACAACGACCCAAAACATACGTCATTCTTGGTGAAGAACTACCTCCAGAAGACCAACGTGAACGTTACTGACTGGCCTGCACAAAGCCCTGACTTGAATCCCACTGAAAATCTGTGGGGTGAACTGAAGACCAAGGTCCATGACTGAAGACCATCAAATCTGGAGGAGCTTGAGAGATTTGCCAAAGAAGAACGGGCTGGGATTGCTCAGGAAATGTGTGTGAGACTTGTGTCTGAGAAACTACTACTACTAGTTTTTGGTTTTTGTGAAATATCTTTTTTCTGTCTGCAAAGTAAAATAAGTATCTAATATAAAACCAGGATGTTTGAAAAAGTTGTGTTAAAAATTCCTTGCTCTGTTTAACTGCACTTGGGAAATACTTAAAAAACGAAATCTTCATAGAGGGGCTAATAATTCTGTCCTCATCTATAGGTGCCATTAAGCCTTCTTAGGAAGTAGATTTTAGTAGCCTTTTTCACTGCACTGACTGTGGTGGTGCTCCATTTGAGGTTTTCTAAAGTATGAACCTCTCAGGACTTCAAATCTAGTAACCATCTTTACAGCTGCACCTTGAATGTAGAGAGAATCATTAGGCTACAACAATACATGCAAGACTATCTTTTGAAACAGTCAAACTTTAAAACAAACACAGAGAAGGTTGCTCCGATTGTGATGATCTGAGGTTAGAGAACTGTGCTGGCAATGAACTCTCAAAGCAATGATTTGTTGTGGTGATTCCACAGTAATTGCCACAACAAATTCTGGCAGTTACTTTTCATGTTGATGATGTTGCCTTTCAATTGAAGTCTTAAGCCTTACAGGCTTCTATTATAAGATTTCCATGTAGGTATGCATAGGTGAGTAGGTGAAGCGGAAGGTGGAAAACTAAGCAAACAAAATGCTGGTGAAGTGGTGAATATTAACAGGTTAATGTAGTTTATAAAGAGAGACATGACAAATAATAACTACCTATATTTTCTGTGGACATGACTGTTGTCTGATGTATTATCATATGGTTCAGACAGCACAAAGCTGCAGCATCAAGGAACCTGACAAAGATCCCAAAGAGTTGACCAGGCCTCCAAACACCCCAGATTCCAATCCAATCAAGCAATCGCATGATGCAGGAACAAGCCGAATCCACTCGGGCCCCAACAATCCAGCCCACAGGACCAAAAGGATCAGAGCATTATCAACCATAGAACACCCTGAGAGGCCTAATGTTCATGCCTCAAAATGTCAAAGCTATTTTGGCTGCATGAGGGGGACCTATACAATATTAGGCAGGTATTTTCAGTGTAGTGAGTGATCAGTGTACCTTAGCCTTTCATGAGACCCATACATATTTAGATTTCAAAGGAAACTGAAACAGTGACTCCCCTAAACAAATACATTACTGAATATAGCTGCATTCCATCCTCTAACTAAAGAGTAGTTCTTCTCTCCATTTTACAGTGCATATTCATTTGTTCTTTGTTCTGAAAAACAAGCTATTATCAATCAACTAACAATTCTGCATGTTTTTGCCTTTATGTGTGTAGCCTACATATAGTAAAGTGTGCATATGTCTTAGCTTGTAACACAGTGATGAATGAACAGACAACATAGTGGTAGTTTTATGGCCTCATCTGCCCTTAGTTAGGGTGGGTATACAAAGAAAGCAGGCTGCAAATATACCTAAATCTTGCTCTCACTTATGCACTTCTTAACTCAAAGTAAAGTGCTTTTCTTTTTCTGTTCTTTTGCAACAATTAAATTTGTTTGTAGGAATCATAAATTGTGTGTCGTGTCACCAGCTTGAGATAAAACTAATGATTCCACTGCTGCAACGATTTCCCTTGCTGAGCATGTGATATATAATATTTACAAAATCAAGACTAATTATTTTAATTATCAGCTCACAGCCTAATCCAATAAAACAATGTCTGTACCTCATTCACTTGACACAGTCAAATGGGCACCACATTGCCACAGAAACTAATTTAGATCCTTTTTTTAAAACAGGACACCACAGTTGTCACATTTACATTTGTTTTTACCGAGAAATATGACAAAAACATACCATAACACTGCTGTGAAGTGTTAGCTTTCTTTCGCCACTGACTGTGGAGCAAACATACAAAATATGAATAATCTGTGTAAAAGAGCAAACGTAGTAACTGAAGCAACTAACTGATAATCAATAGAGAAAACAGTAACAACATGTGGGTTTAAATATTTATATTGAGGTAGACTATATACAGATGCAGTGCTTGTGGCAAGCTCATGGCATTAGGGCAACAGTGATGGTGCATTCATTATTCAAGGAAGCGCTGAGACTACACTAGGTATAGAGCATTTTCCCTGTCTTCGCTTACAGGGCCACCATGCAGGCCTGAGGCACTGTCCTCATTAGGAATTCTGATGGCCTGAGGAAATAAGCTTCTAGTGAGACTCTTTGTCTGGTCTTCAGGCTTCATTTCCCATACAACAGCTGAAGGGAGAGGCCATTGCTAAGGTGGTTTGGGTCCTTAATTTTCTTTGCCTTGGGCCTTTATCACCTCATATAGATCCAGATCCAGCAGATTAGAGTTGCATTCAGCTGACTGCGCCATCATCTGCTGGGTGTTGACTCCATACTGGGAACTGATACTCCGTAAAGTCACACTTTTGATGATGAATGAAAGTTCCTTCCAGTATACAGTTATGGAGTGCAATCTGGAAGTAGTTCAGACATCTAAAGGCTGGGATGAAAGTATTTCCTGGTCCTTTTTTATTCAGAGATTAGTGACAGGCTCCCCCAACCTCGTTCAACCAAGCTGAACATCCAGGGCTAAAAAATTAACACTGCAAAAGTGCAAAAAACACTGGAAAAAGTGCAGAGTTTTGCATTAGTGCAATTCCTTGAATGGCCACTCTCAGAAAATGAGTCAGTACTCAGATTCCCACTTTAAAACTGTACAGTTTTTGTCTCTCTATCTAATTCCTGTCTTCTCAACAATTGCATGGAGGGTGATATGCATTAAAACTTTGAGTTATGCATTATTACCTGAACTGGATCCCCTGATTATGTTTCTAGTGTTAGTGCCTTTTGGAGCATTTTAAATCTATTTGTCAACCATGATATAGCTTGGTGGTTAATTGAATTTAATCCCATCCAATAAGTTTTTTCTCCAGCTTTTGAGAGTAAAATTTTAGTATAGGTATATCTGTGTCTATGTGATGCACCCAAACAGTGTATGGGCCTAATCAAGGTTGCTAGCATTAGCTGATAACTTAGCATTCCACTCTTTGTTCTAAATATGTTGTTGACTTGTGTCTTTGAAGAAACAAGACAGCAGTTTCGATGGACTTGCTGATGTTCAAAAAGAGGTTGTTGTCTTGGCAACATTATGACAAACTCTTTATCCTGTCCACTGTTAGAGACCAAGTGATATTTACGTACTTATCTGTCATGTCATGCAGCACCATTGGGGGGGTTCTGAGGGGAAGTCATCACACAGCTCTGGGGAGTCCTTGTGTTGAAAATTATGTTCAAATACGTGTGCAGCATCTGGGGACTACTTGTCAGAAAGTCTAAGGTTCCTATCTGGATATGGAGGGCAGTGTAGTTTATGGTAATCCTCAGGTGTACAGAATGAAGAGAATGATATAACTGGTGAATATGTAGGAGCAGTAAACACACTCTAATGGTTCCAAGGTACTGGCTGCTATGGAGCAGCCTTTGATTAGCTTCCTACGGGGGAAATCCACCAAATTTAGACATCACAGCCTATTTCCAGATGTAGGTTTTACCCATTTTGGGAACCCATCTGTTAGTCTGCAGACTTTTGGCTCTGTGGCCAGTGCATATCCCAGCCAAGACTTACTGTTCTGTCTGGCCACTTTTGTTTATGAATGCAGACACAGTTTAAAAGGCTAATGAAAAGCTGAATCATCATCAGACAATGACCCATGATTTTGAGATTGTATTTTGGCAAATGCAATTCCAATTGCTCTCTGCATAGTCTATTTTCCTGCACGTCACCAAAGCCTCCTTGAATGTGACTGATCTACAGCACTTGGACTCCAAGTGGTCTGTAAACTACAAACAGAAACCAGGAAGCTTCCACTACCAAAAAATATTGCCTTTTCTACAGATTCTGACCAATCTGACCTCTGTAGCCTACTTCCGCTTGAGCTGTGAAAATTAAAACACACCAGTTGTGTTGCCTATGGCAATGTAGGTAGAATATTTTGAGGAGCAAGAAAACATAAAATAAAAAGTAGTACTCACAAGTCAATGGTACAGATGGTTTTCTTGATTCAAATATTCAGTAGCAAAGGTAGACAGCACAGGTGTGAGGGCCATGACTGAGAAACCAAGCACTGTTTTTTTTAATGTCTTGATTGATTAAGTAACCAGTGCACTCAGTAAATAGTTTCTAATCCCAACTTAAGCCTCATACACATATAAAACAATTTGCTTGTTGGGGATCTCTTTGTAGCTAATGGATATTTGCTATAATGCACATTCCAGGCTCTGGTTACATCAGTAACCCTCTATTGTACTTACCACCTTGTGATTTGTCAGTCAATGGCTTCTTTTTTCCTCCATGCTTCATTGTTTAACTGACCACTATGGAGACGTGGTCAGTCAAAATTAGCAACAAGCTAATTTTGCTAATGGTAAAACAGCCATTAGCAATGCCTGTTGCTAATAGCTTTTTTGCCTGTTCTTGCTACAAGTTGATGAAAATTCCAAAGCTGCAAAGTTTCTGGTCACCACATTGCCTGTTGTCCTTTCCTGTGTGTACACCCTTCTGATGCTGCTTCCCTTTGGCCATGTTTGCAGCCCCCAGTAATGTTTATGTAGTTTGATCTTAATTTCACCTCAGTGTCTCATATCTGTAGCAGCTGTACCTACTTTTACAAGCATCTCAGTGTTTCGCTGTTTCCTGTTTGAGTATGGGAGTCGGGGAACTCAGGGATCCTACTTACATTGCAGTTTCATCATCTGTAACATAGAACATCATGTCTTCCCAGTTTGTCCCCCCAGAACAAAATTTATTATAAATGACAACAAAATTTATTATAAATGACAAAGACACACAGAAGGAAAGAGAGGACATGGCAACTGTAGTGGGAAGTGTATAACACAAATGTATTCTGCACACGTCTTCAACTTTACTCCTCTGTAGGGAGGTACAGTATGCCTAGTTAAGTATATCTAGCCTTGCAGCTACAAAAGCCGTAGCTACAGTTGATCTGAACCTGTCAGGCCCGTTGTTTCTGTGATGCTTGTGTTGCTTAAGCAAAGTACTAATGACATTTTATCAGTTGAACAATGTACAGAGGTATGTGAGAGCTGAATACCAAGCTGTCACAAAGTGGTATCCACAGGTTCAGATTTGGGCTAGCCAGACTATATTGAGTAGAGATGACTTGGAAGATCTGGCAGACTGCTATAGCTGGCAATATTGAAAGCCAAGCTTTAATGGGCCTCTTTTTAAACAGCAATAAAGTCTGTGCTGTGTTGAGGGATGAAGGGGAGGCACAGGAGTAAGTTATTTGTTAGCGAGGGGACCGGGGTTAGTTATAAAAGTTTGGGTTAAAATTTGCTCCTTCACAACATTAAGCCTGCACTTCAAAAAATAATGATTCCCTACTGCATTTAAATGTGACACCAAGGACTCCTTCACAAGCATCCATGTGATGAGTTGAGATTTAGAGACCTCTCTCACTGTGGCCATTACCCAGCACAAAACAGCACCACTCCAAAAGGACACCTTGTACATATTAGTGAGAAACCAGTGGCTTTGATAAGATGGCACTGGTTGATGCACTGGGAATGAAAAAGATTGCAGTGGCTCTCTGTGGCAACAGAAGCTTTTCTTTAGATTTTATTATTTCAATTTTAAGTTTCAAGACTCAGAAATGTCAGTTATTACCAGTAAACATTTGAAGGCAGGTTGTCAGATGATTAGGATGTGAATCTGTCATTCTCATTTGTGACCATATCATAACAAAAACAGCACAGTGCTTGGAGACTAAGTCAACAGATGAAGTAAAATCAACAAGGCTGTAAAAATATGTTTACCTTCATCATTAAGAGATTCATGAAATGCCCTGAAGACCTCAACCTGGGCTTACCATTTCTTTACCTTTTATTGTCATGAGCTTGACAGAAACTCTTTCAAAACAGACCTGATTCCATTTTCACACAAAGGAATTGGGGTGGCTGTGGCTAAGGAGGTCCATTAATCAGAAGGCTGGGGGTTTCCTGGCTAATCTAGTAGTCCCCATGTTAAAGTGTCTTTGAGCAAGACACTGACCCCAGACCTGCCCCTGCCAGTGTATTGTATACATCAGTGTATACAGTATGTTTCAGTAATAAAACGTGCTGAAATCAAAAGGACTTTATAAATACCAATCTCTTTACCAGCCTATTACTTGTCCTAAATTAGACAATTAATTCTAACTAATGTGATCCACGACATCAGAAGTAATTATTTGAATGATGTTATATAGAAATAAAAAGAAAACATTAAGAATTAGTATGTACACTGGTTTAAATATTTATTTGAAATTACACATTTTTATATAAACATGGTCATACATGTTAAAAGAATATAGTAGAACACTCTAATTTCCTCTTCTTAGTCCTTTATAGAGTGTAGTGCCCAGTGACCATCCTAGCTTTATGAAGGCTCATTTTGGAAGATAGCCTCACTCTTCTCGTAAAGGGCATGCACATCATTATCTATGCTGTTCTTAATTTTCAAAGTGGCAACCAGTAGATTATAAATTGCAACTCTGGCTTCTGAGTGGTTAAGTAATAATATGTCTGATATTATGGAATTCTAAAATTATGACAAATGAGAGGAATATACGCTACCTCCTCAATGATGCAGTCTTGAGAGACTTTCATTATTGTAACCCTCACTCAGAGTTTTAAGGAGCTCTCAGAGGAGTGATGTGAATTGCATTTGGCCAAGTGATGGTGCACTTTTGTCAGTGATCTCAATCCAAAGATCTCCATCTGTGGGCGGTGGGTCCAATATTACTTCATTATCTTTTAACTGTCTCAACAAAAAAATGTGCTCAACACCTGGTGTTTTGATGAAGACTTATTGAAATATACCTAAGCGCAAACAAAGCAAGTTTCACTAAATGTTTTTTCAAATTAAAAGGGGCAAATATTACAAATTTTTGTCATATTAACCAGCAAAACCAGCAAAAATCAGAGGCAGACAAACATCTCTGATTACAATGGAATATCACTGATTACTGGATCAAACAGCCTACTAAACCTGCTAGAAATTAAAGGAGGTTGCCTATTGGCAGTATGTATAGGCCTAATGACACCTAATAGGAGCCATTCAATATCCCAATAACAGGAAACAAAATTTGTCTGCTTTTGGTCAATAATGCATCAAAAAAATGCTGGATTAACTTTGCTTTGAGTGAAGAGTACCCACATGTAAAAGAGATTGTTTTCACCCAGTGTTAGTGTAGTAGACTTGTCTGCTCAACTGATTATCCAACTTGGAGCTACAGGGGGCTGAAGCTCGTCCCAGCTCTCACAGGACAAGATGCAGGTTACATCCTGGACAGATCTCTTCAACTTAGAACTTAAAGTTTTAGACAGCCAAGCAGCTGCTGGCTAACAAAACTGACACAGTGGTGATTGACAAGGAGAAGAAGATGGCAGTTATAATAGAGGCAATCCCAGCTGATCGTAACATCGGAAAGAGGGAGCATGAGAAGACTGAGAAATACCAGGGGCTAAAGAAGCAACTAGAACTGATACAGCAGGTTAAGTTCAAAATTTTGCCAGTGGCAATAGGAGCAATACGACCTGGAACCCCCAAACTGGAAGAAAAGCTTCAGCAGACTCAGACAGGGCCTCTGAATTATATGTCCACAAGAATTCAGTCCATAGAACACCTAAGGTACTGTACAGAATGCTCAAATTCCCAGGCCTAGGGTAAGTAGAGGGTTCAGGCCCAGAATAACTGACCCAAAACATCTTTTTTAACCAAGTTACAGTAATAGCTGCTAATATGTATTTTCACATAAAGCCAAATTTGAATGTAGCACTCTGTCTTCACAGTCTTATCTAAACTTTAGTTTAATATAAACATTAAAAATTACTTTTTCTAACAAAACTTGTGTTCACGTAATTTTGTCACAGTCAATGAGTAAAACTGAAGCTTCCTGCATAGACGAATATTAAATATGTAGAAGCTACCAGCAGGATGCTGACGATTTAAAATCTCTGTCAAACTCTACACAGCTCAGCAAAAGATGAAAAGTTGAGTTATAAAAAAAACTGACTGAAAGACAAAAGCTTTTTTCCCTGGGTTGTCAGCAAAAAAAAGCATCGGGTCAAAAGTGTAAAACTAAAGGCTAGAAAGGCTGACTGGTCCTGCTGATTAAGAGGTGAGCTGGCTAAAACCCTCTGGATTGACTGTTGGTACTCAGCTTGATTCATCAGAGTTAAGTGGGGTCAATCTTTTTCAACTCAGATTCCATTCAGTTGCACATCAGGATCTGCAGTTTAGCTAGCTGATGAAAGCAGATTAACCCACACTACTTATGCATGGTTATAACATCCTGGTGGAGCCACTGCTAGAGGATGTTGACTGCCTTGATGTTTCAGTGTAACCTAAGTCATATTGTTTAATTTATCCCAATTCTAATAAACACCAGAGATAAAGAAATACAGTTACAGTATATAGATACAATAGTTACTTAAATTCCCTGTAGTTACAATACCAGTATTTAAATCCCATTGTGAAATTCAGGATTAAGCTTTCTTTTTCACCACTTTTTTAAAATGCCAAATCTTTGCTTGTTTCTTGATATATGTTGAAATGCACACAAACCCTAACCTTGTGAGTGTAGCTCAGAAAAGAGTCACACAGTTTAGTTAAAGTGGATTCGGAGCTGTGGAATAAGGGGTTTCATTACCCCATGTGCCACACTACACATTTGCCACACTAGCCTGATATGAAAAATCATATGCATTCAATGCTAAGCCATTCTGTTCATTATTACATTTTTTCCTATGCCTGTGTCATTTTACATAGTGTCATCTTAGGATACCCTGGGCAGCTGTGGCTCAGGAGATAGAGCAAATTAGTAATTGGAAAGACAGTAGTTTGATCCCTTGTTCTGCATGTCAACATGCTCTTGAGCAAGATACTGAACCCCAAATTGTTAGTGTGTGTATAGGAAAAAAAAGTATAGAATAAAGCACTATATGAATGTGGCTTGTAGTGTTAACGTGTCTTGAGTAAGTGCTATATAAATACCAGTCCATGTACCCTATCTCTTATCTTAATCTTATCTTTTAGCCCCCCTTAACCCATTGTACTCCTAGTGCTGGTCCCAAGCCTGGATAAATGGGGAGGGTTGTGTCAGGAAGGGCATCCAGCATAAAACCTTTGCCTAATCAAACTTATGGATCATAAAGAATGAGATTTCCATACTGGATTGGTCACAGCCAGGGTTAACAGTGGCTGCATCTGATGTTGTGGGCTAACAGGGTGCCAGTGGAAACTGTGCTACTGTTGGCTGAAGACAAAGGAATAAGAAAGAAAGAAGGCATGTTAGGAGACATTAGGGAGTGAAGGAAAGGCAGGAGAATGGAGGTGAGAGTACGGACTTTAAATATAGGGACTATGACTGGTAAAGGGTATATGATGGAGAGAAGGAAGGTAGATATATTGTGTTTATATTAAATGAAGAGTATGTGAATAGAGGTATGGAAGTTAAGAGATCATGAATTTGAAGCTTGAAATCGAGAGGTGATGTTGAATGTTGTCAGTCTTTATGCCCGACAAGCTGGATTTGAGTTAGAAGAGAGAGAGGAATTCTGGAGTAAGTTGGATGAAGTGGTAGAGAGTGTCCCCAGGGGGGAGTGAGTGGTGATTTGCAGCAGACTTCAGTGGACATGTAGGTGACGGGAACAGAGGAGGTGTTGGGTAGGTATGGTGTTAAGGAGAGAAATGAGGAAGGACAGATGGTAGTGGATGGAAATGGCTGTGGTGAACATACTTCAAGAAAAGGAAGGAACATAGGGTGACGTGTAAGTACAAAACTCATGGGTCCTGGGTCGTTGACCCAGTGTTTTGACAGCATATTATGAAAATACCAAAGTACAAAACTAGAAAGTCCATAATACTCAAAACGCTGGGTCAACTGACCCAGGACCATGACAAAGACAGAATATGTGTGTGAATGAGAGGGAGACAGGTGTAACAGTGAAGCTTCCAGGAGCAGATGTAATGAAGGTAGATGAGTTTAAATACCTGGGCTCAACCATCCAAAGCAACGAACAGTGCACAAGAGAGGTGAAGAAGAGAGTGCAGGCAGGGTGGAGTGGGTGGAGATGAGGGGGCGATTTGTGACAGAAGGATAGCAGCAAGAGTGAAAGGGAAGGTTTACAAGATGGTAGTGAGACCTGCTATGATGTATGGTTTGGAGATGGTGGCACTAACAAAAAGACAGGAAACAGATCTGGAGGTAGCAGAGCTGAAGATGTTAAGATTTTCATTGGAGTGACCAGGATGGACAAGATTTGAAAGGGTTACATCAGAGAGACAGCTGAGATTGAGCAGTTTGGAGACAAAATTAGAGATGCAAGGCTGAGATGGTTTGGACATCTGCAGAGGAGGGAAAGTGGATATATTGGACAAAGGATGTTGAATATGGAGCTGCCAGGCAGGAGGAAAAGACAAATACCACAGAGAAGAGATTCATTGATGTAGTGAAGGAGGACATGCAGATGGTTGATGTGACAGAAGAGGGTGCTAGGGTTAGTCTGAGATGGAGGCAGCTGATCAGCTGTGGCGACCCCTAAAGAGAGAAACTGAGAGAAGAAGAAGGCTTTTAGCCCCCTTGTAGTCTAACTTCTTTTGACCAATCATGTTTGAGGAGGCTTTGCTTGCATGCAGGTAACAGTTTATGTGCAGAGGAAAATAAGGTCTGTATTTGATATTATCAAAAACACTGTCTATTGTCTGATTATGAGTTTGCTTTTTAATTGCTTGTCTCTTTTTAACTAATCTGCATTTATAAACAATGACAAGTGGACGGAACAAAATAAAGGAAAATTGACTGTTGCCTTTCTGAGTCTAAGTCAGTAGACAAGTTGATGGGTTTTGTTTCCTTATTTCCAACCTTTTGTGGCTGCACTACACCTGTATAACGCTGGTTATACAGGTACATTGTTACTCTTCAACCAGACTAAGAATCACTATTTCTAATAACTGACACATCTCTTTTCTTCTCAGTTATTTCTTGACTCAAAAAATAATTAGGCCTTTCATAAGTCAAGTTTATGAAGTTGTAATACCTTAAAATCCATTCAAACACACCATGTAGTTTGTTAGATGCATGGGGGTCAAATGGGAAATCTACTTTATGCTTTAAAATATTCATTCTGCGTGACTCGGATATTCCGTGTCACAGGGGGAAGAATGCAGTACACTATTCTAAGGGCATGGGGCAGGTGCTGATTATTTCTTTTATTTTCTATCGCTGTGCTTTCTCCTTCTTTAATGAGTGCATGTTACACTGTGCAGAGAGAGAAGGAAAGAGAAAAGATGAGGATGATCATGTAAAAATGTAGTCTTGGAGGAATTGGATTTCCCTTTGCTAAAACTACATAAAGGCACCATTATAATAATAGTGTAATGACCACATAACAACAGGACTGTTCGGATAAAGAGAGTCATACTATTAAAGAAGTGTACCTAAACTGTATTAAAATATAAATGCTTAGAGAGGAAGCAACATTTGCAAAGTTCTTTGAAGATCCTTTTACTCCACAGAAATGTTGAGTAGGCCAGTGGGCAGGAAAGTAACGTGAGGAGCAGAAGAGCATGTGGGCCAATCACCATAGCAATGTGAAGGATGCAGGACATCACATACTGCCCACTGTTACATGCTACAGTGGGAACAGACATCAACTTCTGCAAAAAATTTGACTGGTTGTGGGATGAAGCATCTACAACCCGTGCTTTGAAAAGCTTAAGCAATATGAATACTTTTTCCATTCCTGCCGCAGCTGCTCAAATTTCCCACCAGTGTTTTTCACCACCGCTACTGCTGATCCAGCCTGGGAATCCTGTGCACTCAGAAGTAGGGAGACGGCTTCTCATGTATTGACTGTATTAGGCTGGAACCTCAAGGTGCAAGTACCTTAGAGAAAGATGTCACAGCAATATTAGTCTGTAGATCAAATGATTCAGTCTAAGAATGTAAGCAGTCACTTCTAATATGATGTGGACTGTACAGAACTAAACTCCTTTGCTGCTCTGTCTTTGCTAGTACACACACATAAACTCTCCCACACCCAGTTAAAGTCATTCTGCATTCGTGTTGCCATAGTAACTCAGCCAAAACCTGCAGAAAGTAAAAAGTAAGGAGTGATAGACATGATTTAATGATAGACTGAATACATAAATATGCCCTGTCATTATGCAAATGTACTGTTTATAAGGTTGGGGAAACCTGCAGTCAGCTGAGACTGAAGAAGTTACCAGTTGGTAAACGAAACGTTTCTCCCACTAAAAAACGCCACGTCCAGATGAACAGATTCAACTTTTTGGTATGCCCTGTAAACTTTATTTGCATCCCCAATTGATAGCAGTATAGGTTAGTTATTAGTTGTTAGGTTTTCCCATAAGCTTAACAACAACTCCTGTTTTTTTTTTAGATTATCACAAGACAAGAATGGCAAGGAGTGCAGCAGACATTTTACATGAAATGCGGTGCCTTCTTGAACGTGCTGGGAACAACCTGTCCTTCTATTGCCTTGAAAAATAAACAGAATTTTCTGAAAGGATTCCCACTTTTACATTTTAAGACTAAAACTTACTTGCACAGTACTGACCCACAATGGAGACAGAATCCCAAGTTGCTCATATATTTCTGTCTGACCTTTTCTAAGTATTTGGTGTCTGGAGCCAAGTGTGATTTCCACATGCAGAGTGTTCAAACAAACCTTTTCCCAGCCTCTGACCCACCAGTTTGTCAGTTTGATTGTCTGCCTACTCTGACAATGCTGAAAACACTGGCTAAACAGCAGGTGTTTCCAACACATTTTTTGAGTAATCCATCTCATGGTTTCAAGGGACCAGGAGCTGATCACATAAACTTAAGCTTTCTTCTTGCTTTAACTAGGTGTAATTCCTGTCAAGTCAGGAAAGACTTAGACAGCTCAGCTTGTGACAATAAAGGCAATGTTGGAAATTATTTGGGTTTACAGGAGCAGACTTTCAGACTGGAGGGACAGAAGCAATCCAGAGGACATTTTAAACAAACAGACGCTGCCTAATACAGATAGATTCTGTGTGAGATATCAATTTGAATTTACTTAAGTGCTTGAACTGGTTCTCATATAGTGCTTTTCTACTCTGCTTGAGCACTCAAAGCACTTTCTACTACAAGGCTCATTCACACAAGCATGTTCTGTCTGTACCTAAGTGCTTTTCTATCTAACATTCACACTCCAAGAGCAACTCAGAGTTCAGTATCTTGCCCAAGGATAATTTGGCATTCAGACTGGAGCAGCTAAGAATTTAACCACAAACCTTCTGATTAGTACACAACCTGCTCTATCTCCTGAGCCATAGCCACCTCAAACTTACAGCACTTGGTATTCCCAGTGGGTCTCCTATCCAAGTACTAACCAGGCCCATCCCTGCTTAGCTTTAGAGATCAAACAAGATTGGGCATGCTGAGGGTGGTATGGCTGTGAGCACAGTCTTTCTGTGCCTTAGCCAAGAGGTCTTTCCACTTTTTTTTTTTTGTTTGCTTTAAAAGTGTTGATGGAGAAGGTCAGAAGGAGCTTCACAGTGTCTTTGTGGATCTAGATAGGGTGCCAAGAGAGGAACTGTGGTACTGCATGAGGAAGTCAGGAGTGGCAGAGAAGTATGTCAGGGTGGTGCAGGACATGTTTGAGGACAGTGAGACAGTAATGAGGTGTGTGGTAGGAGTGACAGATGGGTTTAGGGTGGGGGTGTGATTAAATCGGGTATCTGCTCTGATCCCCTTCTTGTTTGCAATGGTGATGGACAGGCAGGAGTCTCTGTAGACTATGATGTTTGCAGATGACACTGTGATCTCTAGTGAGTGTAGGGAGCAGGTGGAAGAAAGCCTGGAGAGATGGAGATATGGTCTGGAGATGATCCTGAATGAACATAAGTAGAAGCAAGACAGAATACATGCGTGTGAATTAGAGGTAGACAGGTGGAAAGGTGAACATGAAAGAAGATGAGATAATGAAGACAGATGAGTTTAAATACCTGGGCCCATTCAAAGCAATGGACAGTGCATAAGAAGAGAGTATAGGCAGGGTGGAGTGGCTGGAGACAAATCTCCACCCGGGTTATTTGTGACAGGATAGCAACAAGAGTGAAAGGGAATGTTTACAAGATGATAGTGAGACCTACTATGATGTATGGTTTCAAGATGGTGTCATTAACAAAAATACAGGAGGTGGAACTGGAGGTAGCAGAGTTGAAGATGCTAACTTTTTTCGCTGGGAGTGACCAGGATGGATAAGATTACAAATGAGTACATCAGAGGGAGCTCAGAGGGAGCAGTTTGGAGACAAAGTTAGAGAGGCAAGGCTGAGATGGTTTGGACATCTGCAGAGGAGGGAAAGTGGATATATTGGACAAAGGATGTTGAATCTGGAGCTCCCAGGCAGGAGGAAAAGAGGACGACCTCAGAGAAGATCTATGGATGTAATGAAGGAGGACATGCAGAGGGTTGGTGTGACAGAAGAGGATGCTAGAGAGAGGGTGAGATGGAGCCAGGTGATCCCCTATGGTGACCCCTAAAGAGAGCAGCTAAAAGAAGAATATGCTTCCTATAGTAGGAATGACATTTTACTGCTGTATAGGTTGCAGCGGTGGGATAGAGCTATTTCTACAGTTATTGCATTATTCTGTTGTCAGGTATAGTTTAAGCATCACAATGGATAACACATCTTAAGAGTAGAGCTGTGACAGACTAGGGAAGTTTCAAAATCAGGTTTCTGAGAACATTTGAAAATTACATTGGGTCAAGCTGAACCACCCATAATGAACACTGTTCTAAAGTCATTGTTGTTTCTTTTGTTTGATGTTGCAGAATAAGCTGAGTAACACAGAGCTGTAATAACACTATGGAAGAGTTGTCAAATTATTAATTGTCTTTTCAGGATTCAAACAAGGTCTACATAATATGATAAATTTCAGAATTTGTTCAGTACAACATCAACAATATTGGGTCCTCTGTCTTGTGGCTATTATCCAGTCAAAATCTTGTTCTAGTTGTCAAAGTCTAGTTATAATACATGAACTGCTGAGATCTGAGAGTGATTTTTATTTGCCTCCTTTAACATGTTTTTCGTGTCAAATGGTTAACACATCAAAAACTTCAGGCAAGGTTGTATTATTTCACCGACCACCATAGAATTACCAAGGCTGAAACCAATATTTGTTTCCATTACTAATTAACAAAACAATTTAAAAAAAGATACCCCCAAGCCAGATTTTCTATTTTATTGTTTTGTGTAACAGTAGAAAGTAGAAAGGTGTTAAATTCAGTGTTGGGTGGAACACATTATAAAGCATTATGTTACTGTAATCACATTTTCCGGTAACACAGCACTGTAACGGATTACTGCTCTAAATCCAGGAATCACATTACAATTTTTTCTTAATCAAATAAAGAAAAAAAAAAATCCATGTGCAGGGAGAAGAAAAATGGTGGAGCAGTCTACAACTTTTGAGGTGTTGATATATGAACACTACTTTTATTTAGATTGCATGAAAAGGAAAGTGAAATGGTAAAGTGCACACTGCATACAGGACAATAACAACTGCATTATACAACTGCTAATACAATATCTGCTCTTTGCAAGCACATGCACATACAGCATGCTAACATAAAGCTACCAAAGAACCCAGAGTGATGTTAAAGCTGAGTGCGTGCTGACCCCAGCTCAACTGCCAGAGCCTGATTTTCAACAGGTAACAAAGGCAGTGATGAGAAGAAACATTGACGCATTGCAGCCATCTACCTGTACATGTTTCTACAGTAGAATTGCAGCAGCAATTGCTTTGAAGTTTCTTTGGGTTGCTTTTTGGTTGTTTTCTTAACTTTGCTTTGTGTTCATACTTAAAGAAACTAAAAGAAAGATTGCATGTCCTCATTAGGATAAGGACTTATGTCAGCGTATGGGTCTAAGTTTTTTATTGTTATCTGGTAAATATGTGACAATACATTTCAGGACACGAGTAACACAAAAACAATGTAACAAGAAGTGTAAAGAATTACTTTCTCCTGGGAGTAATGACGTAAAGTAAGGCATTACTAAAAAAAAACAAAACAATAACAAGTAATGTGTATTGTTTTTGAATAATGACCCCAACACTGGTTAAATGACTAACACAGGATACTGGAGACTCAAGTCTTCACATTTGTGAAGCTGCTGCAAAATAATTTTAGTCATGTTTGCTGTTAAACTCTTTTATAGAATAATTTTCATTAACTGATTAGTTAATGAATATTTTTATCAAAAGTCTGGGAGAATAATGAAGCTGGCACCTTTAGTAGTCGCCAGTGGGGACTCAACAACAGTGATCATTTTGGCAGTATTTGGCTATCTCAGTCTTCAAGGGTCTGAGATAAATAATCAGTGGGGTGCAGGTGCCTGCGGAGGAAAATCTCTTCATGATTTGGATAAATCTGATCCAGTTTCCTCAAAGTGTTTTAAAGTACCATTCACTGCTCCCTTTGGGAAAAAAACAACACCTTGAGTCATGATTTGATGCTGAAAAAGCCCCTCTGGCCTCAGAACACCAATTTCATTTCTCACGCTTTCATTTAGTTCTGATGGCATTGGCGTACTTGAACAAGCCTCTGATGAATACATCAGTCAAAACTCTCTGAATATTATCTAAATTCTGCCTCGCTGGAAGGCCACAACTACTCAAAATTTACATTAACTTGATTGTTCACGTAGAAATATTATATGATCTAAAAAAATTCTTCTTTTGACCTCTTTTTGATGTGATCTCAGACTTCTGGATGCTGTATATCTAATATTTCCTTAAACACCTAGCAAAAATGGGCAGTCTGCACAAGTTTATTATAATTGGTAGTATATTATTCAGAGAACCCATAGCCTCCTATTGAAGAGAAATGTACTGGATTTGTTGACTGCTGGATTCATTTGGCAGCTACAGAAGCAGCAAATACCCAGATTTTTTTTTTTTTCAGGGATTCAAGTGGTTTGTTTGAAAAGCACAGAAAAACAAAGACAAAAGAAACAGCATGCAATATGTTCTTGAAGGACTTCAAGGACTCCCGTCTCACAGTACAGTGAATGTGTAGTGGTTATGATCAAAATGATACCCTTCATTTTCTGACACCTAAAGTGACAGAAAGGTGATGCATGACAAGAGGTAAGAACAGTGAAGGGACAGAATGTACCTTGGACAAGTAAAAAAAACAGGAAAACAAGGTGCTTAATATTCAGGCAGATAAGAACCAATGTTGTCTCACTTGTTTCATAAATACCATGAGTCTCATAAGACCTAAATCTCATAACATGAATTACTCATGACAAAGGCCCCTTTAACACTTATTATATTATTATTTACATAACTATAAGAATTAAGTATGGAAAGAGTAAACTTTTAGTTGTATGACAAAAATTAGCTCTTTGCATAACTCTGAGAGTGCAAGGCAGCTCACTCTCTGTGCAGTATTTACTTTTAAGGGAACAGTAATGTATTTTCTATATATTCATTTTGTTTTCTTTGTTCTTTTTAAATGTACTTTAAGAAGTTTGTAGTGCAGTAAAAATCAGAGGGCAGCATGACAGAGTTTTACTTTGATTACACAATCATTATGTAGGACTAGATCATGGATAATAGGTATTGAATTGTAAATAACTGGACATGAATAACTTGAGCTTATTATATAATATTATACTTCAGTATATTTCTAACTAACTAGGCTGCTCATTCTCTTTGTCTTAACAATACTTTCTTTAAAGATACACTGAAGAAGAGGTCAGAGGTCCAAGGTAACGTGATATTTAGAATCCTCATATATAATTTCCTATATGCTTAGATGTTGTCAATACAAACAATGGCAGTAAGAAACATAGTTTTAAATAGCTCTATATGGCATTATTATCACTTTGACCTTCAGATCAATCTAGTGACCTTGAAGCAGAGGTCAGAGCTCAAATATGACATAATATTTTAAATCTTTATATGGAACTTTCTATATGTTGACAATACACACCACATAGTTTCTAAGTTTTAAGGCTTTTTGTCCATTTTTGACCAATAAATCATTAAGTTGACCTTGAAGACCTTGGTGGATGTAAGTCAAATTTTACTAGATTGTTAACATGAGGCCACTCTATACCCCTACAAAGTTTTATCAGAATTCATTCAAAACCTTTCAGGCTGTTGTGTTTACAGAGAGAATGACATGCACGCAAACACTACTAGCAACATAACCTCCTTGGCGGAGGTAATTATAATATGACACATATCAGTGTAACAGGATTTATATAGAAACATGAACCTTTAATATTAGAGGAAAATTTGTTTAATTAAAACCTACAAGAACATTTTGTAAAACAAATCTACCTAAAAGCACTCAAATGCTGCTCACTGCATTAGTTTTGTAGCTTTTCAAAGTGAAAAGAGCCAAAGTGTGGCTTTTTCTCTGTAGCAAACCCCAGCATGTACACACTTATAGCTTATCTTGACCCTGCCTGAATACTACAGTCATACAGTATGAATGCATGTGTCTTCAGTGACCATCAACAAGGAAACTCTAAATTAGTCATTCCTGGATGTGTTTCCCATGTGTGCTGGTTGTTGGATGTAAATGTGTTCTCCATTAAGCGAGCTGAAGTAATGACTGATTATTAACAGGCATCATTGCACACAGATACCCTGTTCTATAAACAGACATGGTTACGACTTGGTAGACAAGATATGAAACAGAAGTGTATTGTTACCAACATGGAGACTGACAAAGAAAAAGACTCAAGAGGTTAATAACGTAAAAAAAAACCCAAACAAAAACATCCTGGTCTGCACTTGCAAAGGTTGCACATGAAAATCAGAAACAATCGCAGCAGTTCCTGACATTCACATATAGTTGCTGTCTCTTGTCTTTGAAGTTCCACACTCTTGAAGAGGTACTTTAACTAAGTATAATTGAGCTGATGGAAAAAATGTCACTTTGACATTTGAAAGCTGTGTTCTGTCCTCCAGTTACCATTATGGAGAGGAATTTCAGTGGAAGCTTGAAGGAGGGCAAAGTAGAGAAACCTGACATGGAAAATTATGTTGGCATGTGTAAATAAAAAGTGCTTTTCTCCATGACTGGGAATTAGTGTCAAGCAAAGATTACGATGCAGAGCAACTCTTCTCCGTTTTCGGCTCTTGTTTATGCCAGTCTGTCCCAGTCAATCTTACTGTCTAAGGTTAATAAAATAATCCTTCATGGTTATGTAAACTGTTTGACCTAATGAGAATCCATCATGGGCTTAATGTTTTGTTGATGTTTAATAAAGATGTTTAGGCTTTACATTGACCTTCAGAGTGCTATGTGTGAACATTTGATCCAGTTAATGCATGATGTATGCTTAACACACACATGGTTACTTCTGGCAGTGGGTTTATACATCAAAACAAAACACAGACTCTCGAGCCATATTACCTTCTAACTTCTATATCGCCGTCTACCCAAATATTTGCTAATTAGCTATAAACACACATTATAGCAGAGGCTAAAAACAAATCAACCCTAAAGGAAACGTCTGGGTATTGTCAAGGTCAGTGGGACTCATAGAAAAAGAAATTGCTGGTCCTACCTACTTTTCTGAAGAGACTAAGTGATTTTACTTCTGTGTTTCACGAGTGTTATTCCATCTAGGACGTCTGCAGAAAATGCTCAAATGTCAGGCAGAATAAAAAAATATATATGTATATATAAGTGTCTTCCAGGATTCTTTAAAAATACGTCGTGAAGGTGGAGAGTCTGGTGGGATCACAAGTCTTCAGCTTCGGTGGATGCTTCAGAGCAGAAAGGCGGCACAGCTATTCAGTTTTTCAATTCAATTTTATTTATTTATTTATATAACACCAAATCACAACAATTGACCTCAAGGCGCTTTTTTAAATTATAAGATAAATACCTTACAGAGAAACCTCAACAATCAGACGACCCTCTATGAGCAAGCACTTGGCAACAGTGGGAAAGAAAAACTTTTAACAGGAAGAAACCTCCAGCAGAACCAGGGTCAGGGAGGGGCAGCCATCTGCTGTGAACGGTTGGAGGTGAGGAGCTATGTCCAGTGTATTGCAGCGGAATGGGACAGGGTGAGCCATTCAGACATTTGAGTCAGCTGTGGGTTTAACCACTGCTCCTTCACAGTGAAAGATGCGGTTGTGGGGGCTTTCTAATAAGATGGTCACCCAGACTGGGACTGATGTGGCCAAAAAACACTAGTCCTACTTTCTTAGGGCATGACCACCAGCAACCCTTATTATAGTCAAAAGAGTGTGACAGTGGGTTTAGATTCTATATTGTATTGATTCTTTCACCTTATACAGTAGCTTATTTCTCAGTGACTGTCATGACTTCCTTTTAATCAGTCACCACTTTGCTGTCAGATAGATTTTTGTAGCATCCATCATGTTTGGGTCCTCCAATACTTTCCTCTTTGATTTACTGGTGGATTTTCAAAAACAAGCTTTGTGGCTTTGTGGTGTGATATTACTGATTTTACTTTGTGATGATGTTACAGAGGTAGCTTGTTACCGACGTCTTATGAATATGCACCTCTTCAAGAACAAGTGGTATTCATCAGGCTGAAAAGAGTGCTTTTTATGAAAAAATGTTTTTTAAAAAAACAAAAACAAAACTTGTGTTGTTAAAAGAGTGTCATGAATCTGAGTCAGAGCATTTACATGAGCAAACCTGCTGTTCAGCTTGAACCACATGCCTCCTCTTTGTTCCTCTGATGAATGACAGTTCCCACTGATACATGAAAAGTGGCAAAAAAAAGGGAAAAAAAAGGTTTGCTATAAAAATTTGATGGTCAGTTCAGTTTTATAATTGAATTCTAAACCCTGGCTTATTTGATATCTCACACCACTCAAAGTTATTCACCTTCATTCTTTCTTGGCTGAATGTGACAAGCTTATGCCTTTCAGTATTTCAGTGGGTTTTTTTTTTTAGAAGACTCCAACTTTCAGATGATGGAGAAATGAAATGAAGCCATTTGTGGCACATTAAACCAAATCCATGTCTGACATAGTGCCTGTAACTCCCTAGGCATAGCAATTTAGGCATTTGGCTCTGAAAATCCTGGCAAAATAATGTAGCTGCAGCCTTTATTGTGTGATCCCCAAGAGCCATGCATTCAGCTAGCTGTCAAATTATACATATACTGAAAAAGCACATACAAATCTGATACGCTGAATCACCACATTTACAGAAGCCCCTGGAGTCATAGTCTCCGTTTGTTTGCTGAACTCATAAAGGTGTATTTGTGGTTGGTGGATGAAGGGAAATAATGAGTTCTTTTTGAGCATACTGATGGATCAATTTCATACTGTTATGATGGGTGCTGATGTGAATGGCTCCAACTGTTTTACATATAAGTGATAAAACACGCAATTAGCTGCATCATCCGTCTGCCCCACTATGCATTTGTATTTAATTAAATGCAACAATGTGTGTTGTATCCCAAGGTTATGGGTTCTGGTAGCCTGTCCAGCCACGTACAGTTGGCTCTGAATACACAAAAAACATGGGTCACAGGTGGTGGGATGTACAGGCTTGGGATGGGCAGAAAACTGATTTATAAATGTTAACTTTGTGTTGCTCAGAAGTTGCCTGTTATAATGTTATGATCGTGGCTCTGGACTCTGAGGCTAACTTCTTTTTCTATAACAAACTAGATAAAACGTTAATGCCCTGTCAGTGGCAAATGGCTTTGGTTTTCTATTTGATTTGGTTACTGCAACAAACACCCAGGACAGGCAGGTTTTCCGGCACGAGTGAAGTTTATTGGCCCTTAGCGCTGTTACAGTTGGCGTGGCTTTTCTGCCGCGTCTCCAGCCCGCTCCTGCAGCTCCTGCAGCTCGTCAGCCGCCGCGGCTACCAGCTCGGCTCCCACAGCTCTCCCAGCTCCTGGGTCTCCAGCCCAGCTCTCACCACTCCTCAGCTGCCGGATCTCCCACCCGGCTTTCGCAGCTTTCCAGCTGCTGCGGCTCCAGCCTCGGCTCCGGCAGCTTTCCAGCTCCCGGGTCTCCAGCCCATCTTTGTAGCACCAGCCCAGTCTCACGTTGAGATGAATTTCTCATTGTCCACTCCTTGTACATCCTTGGACCAGATTCTTGGACCACATCATACATTTTTGAAAAGGATCTGCATGTGCTTAAAAGTGGTGCAGAATAGTAGGATGTGGACCTTGGTTTAGGATTATTTTGTAAAACTTTGTTGTCAAATATAAAATCTTGTGCAGTTGTCATAACTACCATCAACAATACACGATTAAAAGCATGTGAACAGAGAGTGTAAATGGTTCATCAGTGCTAAACAGTGTGAGTTACATGATCATATACCTAACTCATAAGTTACATTACATAGGTCTAATATGCAGGCTATGTAATATATGGTGGACTAGTGTTTCACTCCTTGTACAGCGTAATTGTTTGGTCTCTTTGTGCTGTTGGCAAACTGATATATTTAATCACATTGATAAAATGTGATCAAGTACAGCAATTATCTTGTTTTTGTGAGTCCCCTGCAATGCTCAGGTCCTGCTCTAGTATATAAATGTGACTGTAGTCTGTTTTTAGGTGGTTGCCAGGCAACATTATGATCATGATATATTATGCATAATTCAGATTTTGTGGATATAAGATATGTTTTTTGGCCCTGTGAGGTCAAATGGACTCCAACTTAAGAAAACACCAGCAAACAGAAAAACGCTGCAAAAGCACACAAAACACAACGGAAGTTAAATAAAACACAACAGAAGTAGGAAAAAAGCAAAATCTCACAAAACACAACTGAAGTGTTTCTGTGGAGACAATAACGTGACGGACCAGCTGCGGAAGTGAGAGAAACTAAAATATGCAAAGGATTACACTGAGACACGCTTAAAAGAAGCGGAGGGTTCATCGGTGTTGTGAAGGAGAAAAAGATGCAGGTAGTGTGTGTTTTAATCACGATTCATATAATACTGTAGATATGTTTGATATTAGCCATTTACTGTTAGCTTGTCATTTCCTCAGCTGTTCCGTCACGTTACTGTCTCCCTAAAAACACTTCTGTTGTGTTTTGTCATTTTTCTTTTTTAGCTTTTGCACCATTTTTTCCTATTTATGTTGTGTTTTATTCAATTTTTGTTCTGTTTTGTGTGCTTTTGCAGCATTTTTCTATTTGCTGGTGTTTTCTTAAGTTGCAGTGCATTTGACCTCTCAGGGCCACCATATTAAAATAGCCATAAACAAGTTAAAAAAAGAAGATATAAAGAACCAAGCAGACGGTTTGACTGCATTACTTGTTCAGGTAGGATACATCATTCATTGCTATATGTGAACAAGGTCAGCTGTCAGTGCTCAGTCAGTGCTCCCCTGCTGGTATATGCATGTTACTTTCTCTTTATATTGAAAATGGGAAATAAAGTCCACAGTGTTTCTCTAGTCGCTCCTCCTGTGTAGAGCGCTGCATCTACATTGCCCATTATTCTCTATGCTGTTGCACAATGAGCAATTTGATTTTTAGTGTACATTAATCTAGTGCAATTGCTTTTTAAAAAAAGAAAAAAAAGAAAAAGAAATATTGTCTCTGCATTTGAACACCATCAATACTTTCTAATATTATATTATAACATGTTTTTGCTGTGGAGAAAAATGTATTTGTTACAGTAATTGTATTGCCCTAACAAAAAAGGTAAGGTAGGGTTTGAGCCTTGCATTATAGGGACCAAGGGAGCTTTTCCATTCAAAGCCAGCAGTGAATTGAGAAGGAGAAGATAACAGAGGAGAGCTGAGGGTTGAATATTGCCTCGAAAGCCTGAAACATGAATCACTTTAAAAAGGCCCACCGAGACACAAAGAAATAGCTGGAACACCAGCATGGACACACACAAATTCAAAAGTATTAGTGGGTGAAACTACACTATGAAAGAAAATAACAACTTTAAAGAAGAAAAACAGCTACTGTGTGGTGTCTTTCCTTGTTTTCTTTGATCTTTTTTGTACTTACACTGTGTCTTGGTTTCTGCT
The DNA here is from genome assembly GCA_015108495.1 of Heterochromis multidens. NCBI lineage: Eukaryota > Metazoa > Chordata > Actinopteri > Cichliformes > Cichlidae > Heterochromis > Heterochromis multidens. The sequence continues at coordinate 4,284 of VUQS01038173.1, read as the reverse complement.
TCTCCTCCTCATTCCTTCTCCATCTTCTTCTTCTTCACCCCCCTTTCTTTTTCCTTCTCTCTGTTCATTATATCATTTTGGATTTCACCAGCTTCATACATTCCAGCAGATAGCCTTACAAAGCGGTGAGCGGGAACTAATCTCAGCTGTACTTCATAAGGAGTGACATCTTTAGGAACAGTCTAACACATGGGAGGTGAGGCAGGTGAGGATGAGGTAGAGGAGGAGGATGAAGCCCGCAGATTGCAGGAAGAGAGGAAATTGTGGTAATGGTACACAGGGGAGGAGATAGTTGAGGAAAAAAGATAACGGAAAAAAGACAAGTCATTTATTTTGACATATGCCATCCTACTGACAAGAGCACCAAATTTCTCCTATTGTTTTCTTCAAACACTACATTACCCAGCTATCTGAGGACATTATTTTAACCTGTTTTAATATAAAAATGTATTTGTGACCTTTTCTCTTTCTATTCTTTCTTTCTTTTTTTTCTTTTTTTTACAGTTTGTGGCTATGGCTGCAATTAGTGCCCTATAGTTCTCAGCAAGGTGCTTTTAAGTTCAAGCATGCTTTTACTTGAATTTTTACCTGTGAAAATGTTCTCCCCCCCACATACAAAATGTCAAACACAAAAGTGAGTATCCAAGCAAGATGGCTTTTTAAGAAATAAGTGAAACTTTCATGGTAAAACATAAAATCAGAACTAAACAATGCATTCCATTTGCTTATGTCCTGTTTTTTCATTGTAGTCAGCGTGACTTTATAACCAATGTGTTTTAATAAGAAGAACGTTCCATGGAATCCAAGAAAATTGAGCTTTGAAAATGTGGCTTTGAAAACTGCAGTTCTTCTAATGGCCACTTGAGGCTATTTCCAAAAGTGAGTCAGTCCCAATAGCCTCCATGTTTAAATGCCCAACTTACATTGTTTTTACATGTTCATGTTGACAGCCGGGTACAAACAACAGTTTTGGTTTCAATTGTTTCCCCCTTCATAATAACTGTACAGGGGGTAATTTTTAAAAACTAACTCATGCATCTGGCTACTGGAGTTAGATGAATGGCTGTTATGACTGATTGATTTGCTGGGATACATTTGCAAAGGAAAATGTGCATTCCCCAACTAGCCCTGTGAGTGGTTGCTGGCTGAAAGGTGAAACTGGTAACAAAAAAAGGATGCTGCACCAAAAACCTTCTTGTGATTCCTTTGGTTGCTAGCAGATTGCCATGGCCACCTGTGGTTTGCATGGAACTTGTCTGCAAACACTTGCTAGTTGAGCAGTAGAAACTTGAAAAAGTGGGACGTAAACCAGAAATGGAGAGCGTTAGCCTTCAGAGTAATAGTTAGATGGCCAGTGCCTCAGCATTGCAGCCAACATGTTTCAAAAAGGTGCAACTTTTACCTTGACAGCAAACAGCCTCAGTTTCCAGTTTGTGTCTCACTTTCCACAGTTTCACTACCGCTCTGAGAGTAGCTGACAAGCGTTTGCAGACAAGTTGGTGTCTTCCATGCAAACTACTACCGTTGTGGCAATCTGCTAGTGACCAAAGCAATGGCCACAAGGTTTTCGCCAGCCCGTGGGGGAATACTAATTTTTCCCTCATGACCAATCTCTAGACCTGTGTAACTGGGGCCTTATTCACTCGACCCCACATTGTCACACATTCAAAATGGCGGACAAGTTAACATCACATGGTTACCGGTCACGTGACTGGAAACCCCAGGCACTGCTCAGTCACTGTATGCTAGACATCAAATCCATCCTGAACTTAACCATGTCTGGGCTGTAGGTGCCTTTTGGAGTTTTTTTTTCTTGGAATTATCTGACAAATAATTTTGGACTGCTTGTGTGGTACAGACCATCCAACAATTTTGTACTTCTGTTTTGGTTTAGGGAAGTTCCACTCAGTCTGCTTTTGTATCGGTCTGAGCTGGTTTGGCGTGAATTTGACAACATACTACTTTTCAAACTCACTTCAATGCGTCTGTCTTAAGCAAAAGGAAATACACAGAAGATTTTTATGCATTCTGTCCCAGCCATTTCTGCTTCGAGAAGAGAATCTGTCTGCTGCTTCTGTGTTGTCACATCCACAGACCCACCTTCGTCTTGACTGCGCTGACGGTGCTGATCATGTGCACCCTGTCTTGAATTTTCTAACGTGCCACAGATTTCAGCTGATTCAACTTGGCTGTGAATAGTTGAAGAAATCCAAAGTCTAGGAGTGGTTGTTTGTGCCCTGTGATACATGGCTCCCAAGATGCAGTACTGCAGCTCATGTACACAAATACGGACAAAACCCAGCTTGACCTCTGCTGTAAAACACTAATCTTGATGAAAAAGTATAAATGTTGTAAATAAATGTTCAGATATCCATTCATTTGATGATCTTAAATGTGTACATTTAATAAAGACTATGTCCAAGACAACTAAATCAAAACAATACACCCGCAATGCACATACAGCAGAGGTAGCAATGAAATGCAACAGCAACTCATTTAGTGTTCTCACACCTAAGCATATGACTTTTATTACACTGTAAAATAGCCTAAGCCTAAACTCAAGGCAGAAAAAAATAGAATGTCATTCTGATTATATACTTTTTTATGTTTTGTTTTAAAAGTTTTAATTAATGAAAACGTAGATAACATAGAATGAATATTATTTAATATTTCCTCTACATTTTGTAAAGACCAACTCTACTTGGGTGGTTCCTCTTGATAGTTCACATGCAATGACACACAGACACATGCATCTAAACAATAAACACCATTATGCTCCAATTGTATGTATGGCAGCAGGAAGTAGTTATCAGATCAGAACATTTTAATTATTTCATTAACAGTTCTTTCTTTTGCACATATACAGCATTAATTGTACTGTACTTAATTGAGCTCTTGCCATGCTTTGTGCTTTTATGACCCCACTGTTCACACTTGAAAAACATTTTTTTTCAAAGGAAACTCATTTAAGTTTCTATCTCTGCAGTTCAGTTTGGTTTTCTTTTTACTGTGTGTGGTGACATTTTACTTTCCTTTTTTTTTCTTCCTTTGTCCAAGTTTAATGTTACCTGTCAAATTTCAGCAGCTTGTTGTGTTGCGCTTTGGACTCTGTACTTAAGTCTGCTGCCCTTTAGGTGTATTGCCAGGAGTGCTCATCAAATTTCAAAATCAACCATGATTCATTTACATACTCACATGGGTAACAACAGTTAAGAACCCACTTGACTGCTTCACAAATCTCACACAGGATCTTCCCATTTGCTTCTTATTGCACTCACTGCACTGAAACATTCATGCATGATGTTCACTGTTCTGATTAGCATGGCTGACAGTGAGGCACAACTGATTTGCATGTCAAAAACTGTTACTGTATGTCTTAGTAGAACATGAGTTATATGAGATATGTTACCTATACACTCACAGTTTTGCATAGTATAACCATTCTCACCTGCCAGCAACTGAGCAGCTTTAGTGCAATGGTTGAAGTTAAGGGTCTTGCTCAAGGTCACCTTAGTGGTGTTGATAAGGGATCATTTTTCATGTTTCCAGGTTTCCCGGATTTGTATCCTGCTGTACAAGAGAAGACTGCATGAAGGTAAATACAGAGGGTGCACAGCAAGGTGCAAGCCACTCATAAGCCTCAAGAATAGAAAGGCTAGATTGGACTTTGCTAAAAAGCATCTAAAAAAACCAGCACAGTTCTGGAAAAACATTCTTTGGACAGATGAAACCAAGATCAACCTCTACCAGAATGATGGCAAGAAAAAAGTATGGAGAAGGCGTGGAACAGCTCATGATCCAAAGCATAACACATCATCTGTAAAACACGGTGCAGGGAGTGTGATGGCTTGGGCATGCATGGCTGCCAGTGGCACTGAGACACTAGTGTTTATTGATGATGTGACACAGGACAGAAGCAGCCGAATGAATTCTGAGGTGTTCAGAGACATACTGTCTGCTCAAATCCAGCTAAATGCAGTCAAATTGATTGGGTGGCGTTTCATAATACAGATAGACAATGATCCAAAACTAACAGCCAAATCAACCCAGGAGTTTATTAAAGCAAAGAAGTGGAATATTCTTGAATGGCCAAGTCAGTCACCTGATCTTAACCCAATTGAGCATGCATTTCACTTGTAAGACTAAACTTCAGAAAGGCCCACAAACAAACAGCAACTGAAAGCCGCTGCGGTAAAGGTCTGGCAGAGCATTAAAATGGAGGAAACCCAGCATCTGGTGATGTCCATGAGTTCAAGACTTCAGGCTGTCATTGGTGTCATTGCA
>VUQS01038171.1:0-12545 GCA_015108495.1 Heterochromis multidens | reverse complement strand
TAGTCCAAAACCAACATATGTATTTTATAGCCCAACACAACCATGTCTGTCTGCTGTTCAGTGCAGAACAGGTAGTGTACTCTGTATTTATCAGACCTTTTTAACTACTGCTGCTGCAAACCAGAATGATGATAGCATATTATGAGCTATACTATGAGCTGACAGATGTTAAAGCCCCTACAGTCTTTTTTATAAAAGTAAATTGGCTTGATACCTGCAAATACAGGCAACCTGTTAATTTATTGTTATTATTTTTAAAATATATATTTGCACACATTTTAGAGGCAGCATGACCTGACACACACAACAAAAAGATTTCCATTTATATCTGACATGTACTTCTAGACACGGTTAAAAATGCTGGCCCACCTGAGAGAGTGGAGGTTCATGGAGATCCAGCTGCAGCCTCATGACCACATCTGGAAAATCTCCTGCATTGAAACACACAACGTCTTTGGTGATCCGTGCAGGAGTGTCACTGCTGTAAGGAAATACACAGTGTTTACTGATCAGTTTGATTGTAAAGAAGAGCAACAACATGGTTTATCCATGCGCTGGCAATATCCATATATTTGTAATTAACAGCACGTTAATAATAAACTGATCTTCCCTGTAAATGTCAGTATTTACAGTAGTACATATACTTAAATATGGAGCAGTTCACTTGTATCCTATGCAAATGTGTAAGCGAGAAGGTTTAAAAAAAAAAAAAGATGTCACTTTTAACTCACTCCTCTCCACAGCGCACAGCCTTCAGCACACCGACAGCAGCAGTAGTTTGTCTCTCAAAGCCCTGACCGATGTGGTCAGCGTGGGCTCTCGTCCGGTCCTCAAACAGCATCTCTCTGGGCTCACTGGTTCTAGGAAGATACTGCAGGTTCTTTATCTCATTGGTGGACCTGAAAATACATTTATTCATGAGAGTCACAACACATTTGAGATGTGCAGGTACCTCTACGTGGCATGTGCACCTAAAAGATAAATGCAGTACTCCACAGGCTGCTTTAAAAGATTTTTTTTTTTTTCCTTTGAAAATGAGGATTCTGGTGAGATGCACTGGCAAACACACCTTTTCCTTTTGAAAGGTGATTTTGGCATATCTGCCAAAGGTATCATCTGTTCTCCAGGTCTGACCCACATGATGGGGCCGTCGTCGCTCTCTGTGGGGCTTTGCAGTCGCAGACTGGAGAAAGTTCCCCAGGGCAGAGTCCGCTGCACAAACACAGGACGAGAAACGTTGGGTTACATAATGCCTCGCAGCACTTCACAGGGAGAAGTTAAACAGATGTTGACACGTCACTGACTGCAGTGGTGTGCACATACACAGAGGTAAGCACACTAACCTCCAGGAAGGGGGAATTCTCTAACATGCTGATGAACTCGGGAAAGTAGTCTCCAACCTCTTCATCCACAGCTCCGACCAGACTGACCTGCCGCATGGCCCCAGCTCGGTACGTTCCCTGGGAATATGTCCGCTTCACCTGCAGGAGGCACCGCAGAGGACACAGATTAGACCCAGCAGGTACCAATAAATCTAAAAGTTAACCTGACGTGCTGTTTTACTGCTGCATGAGATGCCTTTAAAACATTATATGCACCTTTTATAGAGATGTTCATCTAGCAGCTGAGGCTAGCACAGTCAATGCGTTCTTAATATAAACGGAGCAACCTTTCCACTGCACCTGCCCTTAATAAAGCTCTCATTAAGAGGTTTGGCATAGATTTAAGAATTTATAACACAAAGAAAAGTGTGGAAATAAAAAACATCTTACACAGAAATATTTGAAAATCCCACTGAAATAATTAAAAAAAACCCTACAAAATAAGGATACCTCTAAACTGTAAAGTTCTGAAGGTTACCCGGGGTCTGTTGTTAGTGATTCAGAAGTATTACTGCAACAGATAGAAAGCTTCAGCAGAATAAATAAAGCGCCCTCTTTCAAAGTGGGACTATGTGGAGCAGAGATGATGCCACAGAACACCTCATAAACCCCTATCATGTGTCACAATCTGTCAGAAGGCTGTTTGTTTCCTTCCTGCATCGTAATGTACCGCGAGTATCTCTAAATATAGTTTAAACCCCTAAGTAATCATTAAGGGTTTTTAATGATAATGTTTTAATTGTATTAACAAAGATCCAACTCAATTTATCTTGTTGGAAAATTTAGGGCACAGGACTTTTTTTTATTTATTAAACATTATATGCCAGAATATGTCAACAGACAATAAATAGGTGCTGTTTATGTGATAAACACAAATACAGAGAAAGCACAGGTCATCCTCCAATCGGACTTTTCACACAACAAGTTTAATTTACGCCCATTAGGACAGATTTCAACTAGAGGTGCCACTAATTTTCTGTTATCTAGGGACTTTTTAACTAAAATGAAATTTGTTCTGTTAGAAAGAAGTCAGAGGTTTCTGGGTTTTCTCTACATGATTTTGGTGACAAAATGACACAGTCTGTGTTTTTTTACATGTAATGTCGTTCTTTTTTAGTGGATTAATTTTCTGCTGTAACGCATTATTATTGAAAACTCCTGTAACACTTGGGGACTGTAAATCTTTAATGTAGACTGGATCCCCTTTTTGCCTTCAGAACCGTCTTAATGCTTCGTGGCAGAGATTCAACAAGGTGCTGCAGATTTGTCAGCTGCACATCCATGATGCAAATCTCTTGTTCCACCACATCCCAAAGGTGCTCTATTGGATTGAGATCTGGTGACTGTGGAAGTCATTTGAATACTGTGACTCATTGTCATGTTCAAGAAACCAGTTTGAGATGATCTGAGTTTGTGATATGGAGCGTTATCCTGCTGGAAGCTGCCATCAGCGGTTGGTACATTGTGGTTATAAAGAGATGGACTTGATCAGCAACAATATTCAGGTATGCTGTGGTATTTAGATGATTGTCAATTGGTACTAAATACCCCCAAAGTGGGCCAAGAAAATATCTCCACACCATTACATCACCACTACCAGCCTGAACCACTGATAAAAGGCAGGATGGATTTATGCTTTTATTTCCGCCAAATTCTGACCATCTGAATGTAACGAGTGGTTATTTGAATTACTGTTGCCTTCCTATCAGCTTGAAGCCATCTGGTCATTTCCCTTTTACCTCTGGTATCAACAAGGTATTTTTTCACAGAGAACTGCCCCTCACTGTAAACCCTAGAGATGGTTATGTGGGAAAATCCCAGTAGATCAGCCATTTCTGAAATACTCAGCCTGTCTGGCACCAACAACCACTCCACATTCAAAGTCCCTTAAATCACCTTTCTTCCCGATTCTGATGCTCAGTTTGAACTTGAGCAGGTCATCTTGATCATGTTTACATGTCTAAATGCATTGAGTTGCTACCATGTGAATGTAAATGCAAATATCTAATCAGCCAAACAGTTGAACAGGTGTACCTAACAAAGTGGCCAGTAAGTGTACAGGGTTTTTCCTTCATAGACAAATGTTTAGCCAGAGCCGAAGGAAAATCATTAAATATTTAAACTTCTTTTGGTAATTGGAATATTATTCAACAAACCATAGTAATCACTTTTGCTTGTCAAACTGTTAGAAATGGCAGGACACTGCACAGATTTCTGTCAAATAAGGTAACAGACTCAATGGCTTAACTGTACAGGGACCAACCTTGCATACAAGTGTGGTCAACCACCAAAGGGCCATTTTTAGCCAGGAAAAACCCTGTTTATATATACACAGGAAGACAGTTAAATATCTTGCAAGGGCTGAATGACAGCGTTAGAAATTACAATCAATCAAGGCAGCCCCGCGGCTTGAATGTTCTGAATGACCCTGGTTTGTATGCAGCAAGAGCCTTTTCACCCATTTCCTGGTGTCTCTCCTCTGATGTTGACTTAACAAACACAAAATAAATGAAAATACATAAAACAGCATAATATAAAAGTGCATCTCTATGACAATATAACAGTGATACCCACTTAAAACCATGTAAACAGGTGCATACTGTCATAAAAGATGCATCACATTGCAAAGAGTAGATGTGATAACAGTGGGAACAGGAGTTAGGTGATTTGACCCTGTATTTGTTTATAGGTAAATCTGCTAAATGTTAAAAAAAGAGACAGGTGTTCACTATAATGTCTGAAGATTTGCACTGAGGCAGTGTGGAATAGCAGAGCGGAGTCTAAATGTTCCCCTAAAAGATGTTCTCACCAGCAAACACCATCTCCACTAAAAAATTTTCAACATAAGAATCTGTATCCTGTTTTTCTTTTATAAATATATTTATATTTTTACACTTTTTTTTTTGCTCTCCTTTCTAAAGGAATATTTGACTTTGTTAACCATGTAAAATTGTTTAAATCCAAAATAAGTCGCATCACAAACAGTGATTCCTAAAGTGAGAACTGCAGACTCACGTCTACTCGGTCTGTGACACAAAACACTCTTAAGTCAAGCCAATTTCCATTTCTAATTTCCAAAAAGGTAGTGGCCCAACAATTAATGACATATTCAGAGGATAATAATCTAATCAAATACATTTTATGGCTAAAAGAGAGTGAAGTCAGTGCAGTCTTTTAAATTAAATTTTAAATTATGACATATAGTTGACTGAATTAGCCAAATTTATTTTTTCTTTTAAGGCGATAACGGTTTAATTATTACTGGTCAGAGTGGGGCCTAAATCTAAATCTTGTGACACTAAAACAGGTATTGCACAAGGATAAATTCTTGGACCTTTAAGCTTCTATATTGATGACATTTGTGACTGTAGGACAGGTACTGGATTACAAACACATGCTGACACTTCAGTTTAATTTGTATGGCTGCAGTCAAACTAACACATTACTTGAACAAAGAGGTACACTGTTAACACTGTGTCTTTGTGCTTCTTAATCAAAAAGCCTCCAGTTACAAACATCTTGGAATCGTCTTGGTTTAACAAGGATGGATAAATGCATAAGAAACTGTTAGAGCCAGTAAGCAGGTTTGGAGACTGGCTTCATTATACCGTATAACCTCTCGGCCTCAGGCATCTGCCTCTTATCAAATCACTTACATCCTTTTCTAATCAGGCTATCAAAGTTCTGGCTAAGAAACAAGAAGGATTTCATTACTGTAATATTTATTAAACTATAACTTTCTCAGTTTTGATAGTTTTATTAATTACTCCAATTTTACTTAGAGTATCACAATAAAAGCTGCAGGACGAAGGTGCTCGTAATATATCGTTACACAGTTTTAACAGTTTTAAAATGTCACAATTGAGTTAATATAAAATGTATCAATTTAATTTCAATAATATGTGCTCTTTAATGAATTAAGACATTCAGAAACTCGTCATTTAGACACAAACCACTGAGATATACATGTCACACCTGGCCATAAGGTAAAATGCACACAATGAAAACCATTATGTTATATAGCCTAGTTATCTTTGATTTAAGCACATTTTCTGCGTTTCAGTGCTTGCACATGTTATTCCACATACTATATTACAGAAAATATTTTTTTCACCATTATACTGAGTTGTTTTAGTCTACCATGAAAGTCATGCTTCATTGGTTTGGAATACACCTGGTTTTGTACATTTTTTACAGGATATTTCTTGTTTTCAGGTAATTTCACCAACAGCAGCTTTACTGCTGCAAAGGACCTCAAATACCTTAACAGACTTGTCACATCTGCAGATCATGAGATCTTGATGGTCTTGCAGCATGCAGTACATTATAACGGGCTGCTTTGATTTCAATATCATCAACTATATTCAACACAATGCTATTTCTGCCCTTTTTCTCTACTTCTCTTTTTGCGAATTTTCCGATGATTTCTGATGAATAACATCCATGTTAAAGTGACAAAAGGTTTTTCTGCATACCACTTACACATTACTGTCAACTTTTATACATGACTTAGCTTTGTTCAATCACTAACTTGTTCCTTTGGAATTGGTAAGTTTCAGCTGATATAATAGTGTAAGAGTTCCTTTGCACAAAGTGCATTCTCCATTAAAGACACAATACAAATCATACAGTACATTTAACACGGCCTCTGCAGCTGTCAGTGTTTTCCCTGCACTTCTCTTACAAATAAAATACTAAATAAATAAATAAGAGTCAACAGAAACTACTAAAACATTTTAGTTAACTAAAAAAATAAAAACGATACTTAACCAAAAGAATATGTGCTTACAAATGTAACTCAGATAAAATAAAAACATACCGGAAGTGTTTTCATTTTTAGTCTTTGTTAATTTGGTCAAATATGTCAACACAAACGGCATGAGGAGACATTTGTGCGCATGTTTACTGAGGCTGGCGTGTCTACATGGCTGTGAGTCAGCTGATGGTGGTGTGTTTGTATTGTGCACCATTCTGAACTTCTTACATCCTGCCCAAACTAGTACTGAACTAACAAAAGCTCAACCGAGATGGCTGAACCCACCACAGAAACCAACTTAAAATTAACTGAATTAAAAACATGAATGAATAAACAATTAAATACAAAATACAAAGGTACATCACTGTGCAAACGTTTTGCGCTACCCCTCATTTCTTTTTGTTTTCCTAGGAAAATGGGAAATAGGTGCAGTGATTTATTTAAACCGTGTAAACATGGAAATACGTTATATGAGGCAAAAACAGAGTTTGTACAATTCTAATAATCTTGAAAGTCAATATTTAATATGACCACCTTTCATCTTCAACACAGCCTGAACTCTCTTAGGTAGGTTTCTTTTAATTTCACTAAGTAGTCTTCAGGAATAGTTCTCCAGGCTTCTTGAAGGACATTCAAAGCTCCTCTTTGGATGTTGGCTGCTTTTTGTTCTGTTCTCTGTCAAGATGATCCCACACTGCTTCAATAGTGTTGAGGTCCGGGCTCTGGGGAGGCCAATCCATGACTGATGGTGATCCACTGTGCGTTTTTCTATCCAGGTATGTTTTTACTGCATTGGCAGTGTGTTTGGGATCATTGTCAAGATGAAAAATTAAACTGTTGCCAAACAAAGGCTTTCCAGATGGTACTGAATGGTGGATAAAAATCTGAGGGTGCTTTTCTCCATTCATAATTTCATCAGTTTTGACAGGTTCTCCAACACCACTGGCTGAAATACAGCCCCAAACCATGACAGAGCCTCCACCATGTTTTATAGATGGCTGCAGACACTCACTGTTGTACCTCACTCCTCCTCCATACATATTAACAAACCAAAAATGTGGAATACCTCAGCCTTTTCTCCCTGTTTCCCTTCTTTAACAATGGCTTCTGGACAGCCACCCTTCCATTGAGACCATTTCTGATGAGGAGTCAGTAAACAGTAGATGGATCATCTGTAGGGCCAAATGCATCTCTCAGGTCCTGTGTCAGGTCTTTGCTAGATTTTTTTTTTTAAGGACATGACTTTCTTTTGTCCACCACTTTTACAGTTTCCTCAAATGTTTTAAGGACACACTGCACACCATGCCAAGATAAGCCAAGTTTGCAGCTAACAGCTCTCTGGGAATCATTACAAAAATACTATTTTATTTCTGTCAAAGTGTGTTATCTTTGATATTTTTCATAGATTAGACTAAAAAAAAAACCTTCAGAAAGCCTGGAGAACACCACTTTAAAAAAGGTTTGGCTCCTTTGAAGCAAAATATAAAGAAATGGGTGGTGGCTCAATACTTTTGCACAGTACTGTATGATAACTGTTCAAGGAACCATATCCTAAAGCAACATTAATCCCAAAGCTGCTAAATCAGGAAAATTTGCTGACAGTTGCATCAAGTTTGGTTTTAGTGAGGCCAGCAACAGGATGAAATGGACCATCTGCCTTATGTTAAAATCATGATGCCAGACAAGCAGAAGCAATATCTGATTACAAAGAACTTGGAATATTAGTCCAGTCGAGAGAGGGAGACCTTGGAATAAATTTCTTCCCAGCAAGGGGTCTCTGGCATGAATAATTTTAATTTTTCTTGACCTAAATTGATTCCCCAAAATTGTGCAAGTATGTTATCAAACTGACGGCTAAATATGACCCTGTGGGTGAGGTGTCTGCTGGATGTCCTTTGTCTCATGATTTCTTAACCAAGATGCTGCCAGCATAAACGGATACTGAGTGATTATTGATAAAATAAAAAGTTAGGTCTTGGCACTTCTTCAGACACCTGAACCTCAAAATAAGAGTTAATTTATTTTAACACATGCACCAAAAAAAAAAATCTCACACACATTTTTTCCTCTGGTCGGTAGTGCTATTAATCGATCTAGGTTGTTTTGGTGTGAGGTGCTCAGGTTTGGAGACATCTGCCTTCCCTTGAATATAATGGAGCTAAATAGAACTCACCTTGTGGGGCTCAAAGCAGCAAAACTTATATTTGAAAAACTGAGCAGCAAAGTCTCTCCTCAGAAATTAGTTACCCCCCCCCCAAAAAAAAATTAAAAATTCACAAACACTGTTGTGAGCAATTTCGTGTAACAACTATTTTCTTTCTATTGTCTACATCCACCGAGAAAAGCTCAGCTGACATCATTTATGCTTACATCCAGTTTCGCTGTCGCTACCATGAACCTCTGGCCACGGGTAGGTGGACACTTTTTGTGCAGAGTGATGCGGCTGGCGAGTGTAATACTTGAGAAAGAAAATAGTCCCTACATGAAACTTTTTTTTTTTGGACACTTGAATTTTAAATCTGATTCACAACAAATGTTTTACAAAAAATGTCTCTGATCTATGAATGGCCTAATGCTTTTTAAATCTTGTCAAATTAACTGTGCGAGATTTTAGTTTAGGATAGAGTTTAAGTACCGAAACGATGCATTTTTAAATAATTTGAGTGAAAAGGAAAGTAATCAGAAACAAAAGCAAACTTGTTAAGTAAACAACAACAACAACAACAACAACATGACCTGTGAACTGCTCAAGTTCAGTCTAAAGAAAGTGGAATTAAGTTATAAATCTGGTTCATCTGACACTCCAGAAATAAAATATAAACACAAACTGCAACACTGCTGTCACCTTCACCTTTTTTTTCCCCCAAGTCATCCTTTCTCTACAAGCTCCTGATCTGAAGGTACAAGTCCACCTGAAGGTGCCCTTGAAGAGGCTTTCAAGACACACACCATTAGAGCTCACAGCTCCATAAGACCACGTGAAGACTGAAACACTGACAACACGAGTCCTGAAAAGATCTACCCAGTAACAGTGTGGACAAAAACTGTTGATGTGGTGTTTCAGCCTGTCACTGTTTGAGTCTGAGCTGCTCACGCCTCCAGACTACAAAGTGACACTTCACAGTATCAAAGCAGACACTTCAGCATCCTCTCCTTTTCATGCTTTCCACCACAGAAAGGAAAATTTAAAAAACCAAAACTCATTCTCACCTGAGAATGGAAGTTGGCCATGGTCGTCGTCTCTATGTCCTTCTTCCCGAGCACCTCCATTTTCACTGGTGCGTTGGGGAACTTGTAGGAGAAGTAGTCTAGGAAGTCTGGGAGGTAGGACGCCGCTCCGTGGATGATTCCCATCACAAAAGACGCAGCCTGGGCCTCGTCCTCGCTGAATGACAGGGTCACAAATTCGTCGGCGAAGCGCTGCATCTCTGCCGGAGAAAGGCAGGACAGCTCCTCGTTGTAGGCGTGCACCACAGACGCCCCTCCATTGGCCTGCTGCTCGATGTGGATCAGACGGCCAAACTCCAGGCCAGGAAGGCCAGGAAGGCCCGGAGCTGGGCTGCAGTGCAGCGTGGAGCTGTAGCCGAGCCTGTCCCTGACCATAGAGGACATGGAGGTGGAGGTGGAGGTAGCCGCAGTAACAGTAGCATCCTGGTGGTGTTGTGTGGTGCTGTGGTTCAGACTGCTGCTGTCGCTGTTCGTGTTAATCCGATTGAGGAACTCCGGCAGACCCAGAGACACCCCCGAACACACAGTCTGGCATGAGCGGTGGTACATTTTGGGTCGGCCGTGCCTCTCCTTCGCTCGCTCGCCATCTTTGTGCTTCTTTTTCTTCTTCTTCTTGAGCTTCTTCAGCAGGAGGTCTTCCTCTGAACCAGTGTTGGGCTTCTCCTTAGACTCTGTCATACAGACAAGATTATGTTTACAATTACAAGTCCTACATTATGCATGTTTTGTAGCCTGTAATCAAAGTTTTAGACTTTTATACAGCTGATCTTTTGAAAACTTTTCTGAAAAGTAAGAATATTTTCTATGCTATGTTAGATTTTCATGTTTTTATGTCTGAATGTTGAATTTTGGTACTGACTTCCTCTTAAAACTAAATAACGCATTCAAAATCCTGACATAATATTTAAAATAATATAATCTGTCACAGCGAAGCCACCTGCTTTAATTCCACTTGTTTTCCACTCTTATTTTTGAAAGAGTTGCACCTTTAAGGCAGACAAAGTATGTTTAAGGGACTGAAATAATTTGAAATTATCCCGAATATAATTCCCTAGTCTCTAACGTTCAGCTCCACTGCTGAGTGTTGGATTTTATTCCTACCTTTCTGTGGAGAAACCACCTCTCCGTTTTCTCTTGCAATCTCATGTACAGGTGGCAGTTTGTGATTTTTCCACTCTTTACTCTTTTCCTTCTTCTTCTCTCTGTCTTTCTCTTTCACTTGGTGATCTGAGGAGGGAAACGGAGAGGACAGTGAGGTGAAATGCTGCTGGATCCATACTGAGAGACATAACTGACGGACAAACAGGTCCACGTGTGTGTTTATATATCACCATCTGGGCCCAATAAACACTGGGCCTGAGGTACAGTAAATTATGTAATAATTTATAAAATGTTTTTTATGACAGTATTGCTCCGTGGGCGGTTTTAATTTGACCATAAGCTGTTTAGAGACGGTCCAAACGGAGCAGCCTGGCTGCGCTGTCCTACCTCTCTGTAGCATTTTTACGTCGCCGTTCTCGGGCTTTGTATGGCAGCTAGCTGGGCTCACTTTCTCCACAGCAGCGCCCGAGCTGCGCTGCGCTCCACTGCTTTTCTCCTTCTCCTTGTGTCGCTTCTCCTTTGCCTTTTTCACTTTGTGGGGCGAAGCGAGGAAGTTGCTGATTTTGAATATTTTCCGGGCTGGGGTGGCTGGCACCGCGGCGGCGGTGGAGTGGCTCGCCTTGGCCGGGCCGAAACTCCATTTCGCTGGGCTCCCACAACTCTGCTTCCCGTTGTGTTTTTCCCCTGCGCACACCTCTCCGTTCAGTTTCCTGTGCTTCAGGCCCTTCTCCTCCACCCGGACCTTCTTGGGGGGCGGTGGGAAAATGTCGCTGGAAGATTGCGGACGGCTCTCCGGCGGTCGCTTAGCTATCAGGGGTTTAGGGGAATTTGTTTTGCTGTTTGCTGCGAAATGCATGGAGTCCACGGACTCGGCCATCTTGGAAGTTTCTATTTTTTACGGTCGGACGTAACTGGTGCGTGAGAGCCAGGCCGGGGGCGGGGCTTAGCGGGTTACGTAGGACGGAAGGAGAAGAGAGCGCAGCAGACATCGTGTTTACAGGCTGCAGGACAACAGACTCTGACTGCAGGAGTGGAGGAGGGCTGCTGACAGAGGCGGCTTTATGGGCTTAATAATGTCACAGTGTTCCGCTCTGCTGGGCTGGACGATCAGCTTTACTTCTCAAACACGGGTGGAAAGGGTCGTGTTATTATTTTCATCCCACCAAACAGAGTATTCAGTCATTTTTTCCAGTGACTTTTATTATTATAGGAAAGTGCAGAAGCCTTGAGCCTTTATATTTTGCTTCCAAGGATCCAGATTTTCTAATACTTTTTAAAGTGGTGCAGAGCAATAGTTCTTCATTTTTTCTTTGGACATTGGCCGCTTTTTCACTCATTTTCAGTCCAGTCCTTGTACCAGACCATATTCAAAGGAATGTTTTTGTTGTTTCTTAAGCCACTTAACACTGACCTATGAATAATCTAAGCATAAAAAGGCACCATGTTTGGGGATTTTGTCAAACACGAAGGATGAATCAGTGTTGTGTCTACACATGACAGACAACTTCAGTTCAATTCAATTTTATTTATATATATAGCGCCAAATCACAAAAAAAGTCACCTCAAGGCACTTTATACTGTAAGGTAAAGACCCTACAATAATACAGAAAAAACCCCAACAATCAGACGACCCCCTATGAGCAAGCACTTGGCAACAGTGGGAAGGAAAAACTCCCTTTTAACAGGAAGAAACCTCCGGTGCAACCAGGCTCAGGGAGGGGCAGCCATCTGCCGCGACTGGTTGGGGGTGAGGGGAGAAAGACATGCTGTGGAAGAGAGTCAGAGATTAATAATAGCTCATTAAATGCAGAGAGGTGTAAAAACACATGGTGAGTGAACAGAGGTGAAAGAAAGAGAAACGCTCAGTGTATCATGGGAAACCCCCAGCAGCCTAAGCCTATTGCAGCTTAACTAAGGGAGGATTCAGGGTCACCTGATCCAGCCCTAACTATAAGCTTTATCAAAAAGGAAAGTTTTAAGCCTAATCTTAAAAGTAGAGAGGGTGTCTGTCTCCCGAATCCAAACTGGGAGCTGGTTCCACAGAAGAGGGGCCTGAAAGTTGAAGGCTCTTCCTCCCA
>VUQS01038147.1:2137-40889 GCA_015108495.1 Heterochromis multidens | reverse complement strand
CAGGGTGAGATTCTGGTAAGTACCCCTAAGACCCACACCCTGTCAGGGGCAGCAGGGGTAGGCCATGCAGAAGAACTGAGGCCATCACAGAAAGGTCAGATGGTATAGTTAGTACTCAGAAGATGGGCTGCTATGAAATAACAGTTTAAACAGCTAGCTCCTGCAAATAGGACTTTATACTTTCATCATAATGAATTGTTCTACCCCTCTGCAGCTTGGCGCGCTAGGAGAGGTCTACGAGGAAAAGGTAGAGTCTCCAGACTGACTTAAAGTGATATCGATTACAATTCTGGCATCCGCACGCAGTCCAGTAATTTGGACAGTCTTTAGAGTAACTTTCGGCACATTGACTCCCGTAATTCTTCACTGTAATATGACAGTAATTGTCAATAATTCTACATTTTGGTTGCTACTAACATTTTCTCCACTGAATATTATGACGAAGATATGAATTGTTTCGTGCCCATAAAAGGTTTTGGGACTTTGCAGTGCACTTGATCTCTCTGTTCAGGAAGAGAAAGATAATGAGGAAATCTTCCACCAATGACCATGGAGGCATCAGTTCTCCTGTATTTGGGTTTTTACCTCTGCTGCTGCCTCATGCATGGTGACTCAAAAGTTTGCCTTGTGGAAATCATCCTAAGTGTCACTGGGAACAAAATGGGTAGTGAGAGTGGAGCAATTAAATCAGAAACATGATGCTTTCTTTTATGCATTTATTGTTAGATTAAATTCATTAACTTCTAAAATACTTTCTTACTAATCAAAGCTGTATTTTGTACTGCGATTGATCGTGGCTTTGGGATTTATTTCATTAATTGAATCTTATTTTTTGTTGTCATCTTTATTTTCTTACCTTACTATTTAATAAGACAAATTCAAAATGTTTTACTCCAATCATGACTTTCTTTCCATTGACTTGGTGTTAAGCTCTGATGTAATCTAAACATCTTAAATTAACCATTGCATCACAAACATTTAAAGTAACTGACTATAGAAACAAAAACATTTCACCTGTGAAACCCTCACATAGCTTATGCAAGCTGACATTAAAAGAGGAAGTAGTATTTCTACCTGAATTTAATCCACTGGATTTAAGTCATTTTCTTGCTCTGAAAAGTTACGTTATGTTCTCGCCAAGGCAAACTAGTACTTTTAGCTTCTGCATTCTTGCCTCCTCTCCCATGTTTATGTTGGCACTTTTAAACCAATTAACCTTCATTTCCCATCACTCCTGCACTCTCTCTCCTGGATGGAGAGGGAGTGCAGGAGAGAGGTCTAAAGCAGGTTTTGAAATGGACATTTCCACTTAGATGTAGTCTGCAAAAGAGCACACTTTTCAAAGAGTTTCTCATATTGTACTTGAAATGCACGAAACTGTGTGAGAAAATGAAGAGACCGTGGTTACACTGGCTCCTCCAAAATGCATGCACTCTTTTCCTCAAATTGATTCCCTCTCCAGCTCTCCACTTCAGATTTTCACTTTGCTGTTTAAATTTTTGTCCCGCTTGTGATCTCGGCTAACTCTGTCCATCTGCTTGGCGCTGCATTTAATCTCCTTCACTGCAAATCACTTCTCCTTCTTTACCTCTTTCTTTTACAATCAAGTAGTTACCTCTTATATCTCCGAGTCCAGCTAACCCCATTAACAATGCTGCTCTCTGACTTCCAGTGCATAGGCTAGGCTTTACTGACCCGCTGACATTAACATACCACCGCCAACCTTTGGTCTTTGACTTTGTATCAGAGCAGCCACGCTCTGGGTACCATCTGGTCCCATTTGTTTGTTTAATGATTTCTTTTCTGTGGACTATAGACAACAAGGCCTACATCCCTCTTTTCAACCTTGTAATGCTTTTGTATGTAATCATCCATGTTACACAGAGTATATACAGTATTACTGTGCATGTTGTACTGTCCTTTAGTCACTCCATGTTGTCTTAGTTTAGCATTTTATATGAGCTTCTCTCTCGTAATGCCAAGTTAAGTAAATTAGACTTGTTTAGATAAAATGTTTAATATTTACATAAAAATAAAAAACACAGCTAAACGTACTGTGGCCTAGCAGGTAAGTGGGTAAGGTTTTATTGTCCAAAAAAAATCCCAGAATTAATGATGAAACACTTTATGTGGCCCACAGTTCACCAGTGCATGATCCTCATTGTTAAAGCTTTTCCCTCCATCCTCCTGGTACCCCTCTCTCCCTACAACCCTTTTCCCTCATATTCTCCTCGCTATGTAGGTGATCAGGAAAGGCTGGCTAACCATAAACATCAGCATCATGAAAGGAGGCTCAAAGGAATACTGGTTTGTCCTGACTGCTGAGTCCCTGTCCTGGTACAAAGATGAGGAGGTGAGAGGAGTTGCTGTGCTGTTAAGATACTGCTGCTGATATAAAATATCCCAAGTGGAGATTTGGTGTCATTTCCCAGCCTAGCCTAACCAATGTGCAGACTACTGTTCAGCTGCAGCCTGATGAACAGGTAGTCTGAACACTGGGCAGGCGGGGTGGGGGTTGAGGGGTGAGAAGGACTCTGATGGGAGGAAGGACCCAGAGGTCATTGTGTCTGCAGGCTGCTACTGTAGGACAGAGGACACAAAGAGCAAATATTACCTCAGTAATCATACATACGAAGAAAAAACCACATATATTAAAACTTTCTCATGTCAGTATTACTAAAATAACACAATGCTTATATTTTGTTAAACATTTTTTTTAAATGCAGCAAAAAAGGAACAATTTAAACCTTTATAACAATACATTTAAAGTGACTCAGGCAAATGACTCATGAAAGCCCCTCTTTCTGAACAGCATTGTCTAAATGTGTTTGCACACTCTCCTCTGTTTTATACAAAAGATGTATACTGAATCTTGAATTCAGGGACAAGGAGAGTAACATTCACTACAAGAAACCCATTGGATTCTTGATGGATAAACTTAAAATGATCAGCGAAAAGACTTAACTGATTTAACTAAAATGAAAGTTTCTCACATTATTTTTGATTGTATGAAATGCAGAAAAATTGCCCCATTACTCACCACTTGATCATCTTTAGCCCTCAGTTGTATCCATTCTTCCATCAAGATTTTAAAAAAGGGAAAAAAAAAGCCCGCTTAAAGACCGCCACGACTAGTCACTACTAAAAAATAAAAATATATACACAAACACCAACTGAAAGAGGTCATTTTCCGTTGATAGCCTATTGTGAAAAAGCGAAAAGAAAGGAGAGAGGTACGATGGTGGAGGCAAACTGACGTGGCAGGCGGGCTGAAATGTTCCAGCCGGGATCTGACTTTGGAATTTGCAGGAAATCGTACTGGGTTACGGGGGCCAGAGGGGAGGGGTGGGGGTGACTGTGTGTACAAGTGTGCATGTGTGTAGGCGCTTGTTCACATGAGTCAGCCTAAATGTTTGAGGAATTGGGTTTATCTGTGCAAGTGCGTTGTTATGCACACACCCAAAGTTCAGTTTTATGTATTTTTTTTTCAGTTTATTCAGGCTCGTCCATGTTTGTTTGTGTTTGCACGTGCAGTTGAGGATTTAGCCTTTTTTTTTTTTTTTTTTTTTTTTTTTTTTTTTTTTTTTTTTTGTTCGGGTGTTTTTTTTTTTTTTCTTAGCCAGTGAATAGTTGAACAGTTGAGCTAACGGGCCTGTTTTCTTAGTGAATACTTGGAGTTGAAAAGTTAATGGTGCTTTGTGTGTGCTAGACTGCTTGAGATGACATATTTAAAGTATGATAATGTCAGAGTTGGCTTTACCTAAAACTGCATCCAATTAGAAGTGATTCAGAGTGTCATGGTGACCAGAGACCATAGAAAGTAAATAACTATGGGTGAACTAACTGCTGGCAACACAAGGTGGGCAAGACCCAAGATAAACTTTTCTCAACTTCCAGGTGAGCAAAAGAAGCAACTACCACTGAGAGATTAAAGGGTTACCTAGGCCACTGGAGCCTGGAATGTCTGCAGTCACTTAAGTGATGCGCAACACGTGAATTGCTTCCAGTATGGATGCAGATTACGTTGCAGTATTTTTGACCCATTTAAAAAAAATTTATCTATATAACATTTGAGTACATCCTTATGCTACAGTTACACTGGAGAAAACATTGCTTGGAGACCACAGCGCAACAAAAATGATTGTGACTGTGTGCACTGAACTTTTGAAACGATCCTTTGAAGACAGGGACCCAGTCTGCGATCACTCGCAGTCAGTTGCTGTCTTCAAAGTGACTTTGGTGCATCAAGACACTGATAGAACAGCAATGAGACAGAGTCAGTCTGCTATCAGTCTGCAATTGAATGGGGTCAAGTTGGTAATTACATGAAATACATTTGTGGTAATACGGCAATTATCTGAGATAAATTGCAAATCTGTTGCCATTTACATACACAGAAACAGAAACTCACATTAACTGCTTGTTTTCAGAGTCCAGCCAGAACCTCATAGATTTAAAACAGAAATGCAGGACAGCGATTTTGCTGGAAAATGACTTTGGCTCTCGACAACCTTACTTTTATATTGGACTATAACCAGAATATAACCCGTTGGCAACCAGTTGAATCGACGAGTCGCAGTTGAGCTGCACTCATCGGTGCAGACTTATTCTGATTCATTGCAGCGTGTTGGCAATCTGTCTGTGTTTATAAATTAGACAGCAATTCTTTGCCAACCTTTGCAAATCTGAGAGTGATTGCAGACAGTCTGAGCACGATTGTTTGGAGACGGGTTGCCTCCTACCAGGCAAACTGTGCAATTGCCTTGCAGTCACAGTGATTCAGTGTGCAACCTTTGGCCGACCAAAAATTCAGTGCAATCACCAGGCAACCACTGATTTTTTTATTTTCTTCCCTAGTCACACGGAGGTTGCTGTCCTATTTTCACTCTAGTGTGACAGAGCTATTAGTTTTTTCATCAAGGTCATAAAGTGAAGCTCAGCCACTATCCCAACAGATTGGCCAGCCCACATCAACTTTTGGCTCAGCTGATACCCTTTTATGCTTCCATATTAGCAGATCTCATACAAGGCGGGTTATTTAATTACAGCATGGCTATAGCTGTGCATCTGAAAATTGCTTTGCAGCCCAGCACCACTCCAGCTCTACATTTTAATGCTTTGTGCAAATAATTCAATGTAATGGCTGTTGTCATTATTGGCTACTCTGTTCTGTATGGAGGTTCTGCTATCCCTAAGTAGCAGTATTTTTGTTTTTTTATTTTTTATCCTGTAAACAAAAAACATACACATATCACATTTTAGTACTTCCTAAAACTTTGTTCAAGCAGTGCTAGGTAAAGCTCAGCCACTAGCACAGCAGATCAACTGATTTTTATGCCAGCCCACATCAGCTTATGACTCAGATGATGCCCTTCTGTGCATCCATATCGGCAGATCTATAAAGCACGCAATTTCAAATTCTACAGTTGAACATGTGCAAGCCACTTTTCAACCCATCTCCACTCCAGCTCTGTGTTTTCATGCTTTGTCAAAAATGAATGAATGTCATATCTGACATTGATGGCGTCTCCATTCTGTATGCAGGGCTCTTGCTGTTCCTCATGCTGCCTTATTCTTTCCACACTACTGCGTGGAAAGGCAGTGGAGATCCAAGTATAAATGCTGTAGATGGTCTGTAATGGTCCTGACTGAATTCTAGTTCAGTTTATTTTATTTCCATGCAAATATTGTGTTTAGATTGAGTGTCTCTTATCAAAATGCCTCATATTGCATTTGGCACAACTGGCACTCTGGACAGCTGAAATAAAAGTTTAAAACCTATTTGTGAATGAGCTAAAATTGTCTGTGAAGTGAAAAGAGCTAAAATTTAAAAAAATATGGCAAAAGTCGATTCAAACTATTCTGACAGCAAGATTTAATACAGTACATCACAGAGAACAGGAAGCAATAATACATACTATAGACCCTCATTGTGTGTCCGCTAGAAAATTCAAATGTCTCGCCACACAAATGAAGTCAAGAGTGAGAAAATAGGAGCTGGGAGGCAGGTAGAAGCAGGGGTGCTGGTGAATGATGCAAGCAGAGCTGTGTATAATGGAGGACCACGCTCATACAAATATTGTCACGGTGGAGACACAGCCATCCCAGGTTTAACCAGTTCATACAACGAGTGAAGAATTCACTTTTTTCTGTGCAAATTTCTGTTGTGAAAAAAAAATGAAAAAAATGGAAAGGCTCGGTTACCTGCGGGCAATTTCTCACACATGATCGAGAATAGACCTTAATGAGCTGCCAGACCTTGAGTGGGCAGAGCAGACTTGCCTCTGATGGTAGCAGGTTTTCCTTCCAACCAGGAGGTTAGAAAAAAGATATACAGTTAAGACTCACCTCGATCATGATTCTGTATTTTACAATAGTGAGTTCACAACACTGAAAAGTTGCAGTGCAGAATAAGAAAGAAAGTAGATGAGAGAAATGTAAATAGCTGTTGCTTGAGAATGTTTTAGGATTATAGTACTGTATTCTAGGAACAGTTATTTTTTCTTTATAAAGTAGATCTGTTATTTTTCTTTTTACCATGACTTTGTCCTAGACACAGTCAAGGTAAAAAAGAAAGTTTTACATTCAAGACATAATAAAAAATTGTCTAGTCCTTACCGGGTCTCAAAATTAAGTAAATACAGCCTCAGGTGAACAAAATCACCACATATTACACTGTGTCATTATTTATTTCATGAAAATGAAGCCATAAAGCAGAAACAACATATGAAAAACTAAGAACACTGCATGATTCAGTAGCTTGTAGAACCACTTTTAGCAGCAATAGCTTGAAGTAATTGTTTTCTGTATAGCTTTATCAATCTCTTACATCATTGTGCAGGAACTGAAGAAACGTTGGGATTTGTTTATGCACAGCTCTCTTAAGGTCCCACCACAACATTTCAATTGGGTTGAGGTCTGGGCTTTGACTGGGCCATTGCAACGTCTTGATTCTGTTCTTTCTGTTTTCTTTTCTTTCTTTCTACTGTAGAATCTGTGCTTGGGATTATTGTCCTGTTGTATGACCCAGATTGGGCTAAGCTTTAGCTGTCGAACAAGTGGCCTCACACTTAGAACTTTGGTATACAGAGGAGTTTATGGTTAACTCAATAACTGCAAGGTGTCCAGGTCCTGTAGCTGCAAAACAAACCCAAATCATCACCCCCTCCACCACCGTGCTTGACAGTTGGTATGAGCTGTTTGTCCTGATATGTTGTGTTGGATTTTCATCAAACTTGACACTGTGCATTATGGCCAAAAATTTCTAGAAATCGTAGGTTTAGTTCAGATGCAACATTGCAAACTTTTGGCACTCCTGTTTTTCCTTTGGGGTGGCTAAAATAGCCTTGGGGGCACTAAAAATTTCTCTATGTAGGAAAAACTCTGCATAGAAGTAAGTAATACAAGTAATCCCTATAAGGCAAAAGCTCAAGCTTAAGACTTCTTTAAGGCATCAAGTGTATATAAACAATGTACATAGCCACTGTTGCACCTCCCATTAGTTTCTAGTGTCTTGATATTGAAGAATCACTGTTAGCATTTTTTGACACCACCAAAAAATCCCACTGTTTTTTTGGAGCCAGAATTTGGATGAGTGCGAAGTTGTCAGCTAGCAAGAAAATATTGACAAAGAAACTAGAATTTACCTCACCAAAACTAAAGGACTAACCACACAGAGGACCACACTCTGGTTAACAGAATTAAAACACAGTTACAGGTTGCAATGAAAATATTGTCCCACATGTGCCACTACATGGGTCACTGATTAAACACACTGCATTGTAATCGAGCTCTAACTGTCACCACAGAAGCCCCGCCCACTTGCTGTTCAAACCTTCTATTTGTGAGGGGCAGCCAGTTAAAAATAAAATATGGAGCAGGAAATAAGCATAACAAGTTCCTTTTAATTTTGTATGTGGTTCTTTAGCCAAATAAGCATTATTGTCCTCAATACTCCTGCTAAATGAACCGTATACAAAAAAATGAAAATATGAATGAACAATGCTGCAAAAAATATGTGTAAATAAAAAATGAATGCACAAATATCAAAGAAAACCTGTAGACTGTGATGTCACGAACAAACCAGATATATTTAAATATTCTTTACGTGAATGGTAAAAAATAAGCAAACGTTGTATGCCACACAGATCATCTGTGCTTTTTGTTTCATCTTCTATTCCATGCTGTAATTTGACATTCCCTGCAGGCTATGGCAGCCTTTTTCCTTTTTTTTCTTTTCTTTTTTGTTGACTGTGATCCATAGACTCACATTTTCGAGCTGCGCTGCTGCCCACGGGAACTCTATGCCAAACCAGTGGGCCAATGACCATTGCCTGGGCACACGTCCAATAAGGCATCCCAGAGAAATAAGTGGCCTCTGTAGTCACTGTGTTGGAGCAGAATGTAAGGACACAGCTACATTATCTTCCAGACACTCATTGGGAATGCAAATTTAATTTCATCTGATTTATTTTTGTATCGGGAGAGGAGAGAGTGATTTGAAAAAGACAAACACAAAACATAATATCCAATAAGACTGCTGCAACGATTGTAGCCCCCATGAGGAATAAAGACGGTAACATCCCGGAAATCATAACCAGCCTCTTAGACATCTGGATTAAATATTATAAATAATATAACTATGAAAATGATTAGAACACTTTTCTCCTCTGATGATAAATGATGATCATCAATAAACCGGTCCGGTTGTGTTCTGCAGAGGCTTTCAAGTGTGTCTCCAAGGACTCTACAGAGAAAACTAAAAGTGACCAGATGGAATTAATAAAAATTAATCATTGAGCAATAAAATGTTGGAGCAAGGCGGAAGAAAATAAAGCAAATGAAAGCACATCATAGGGTTACAGCTACCACTTTTGGGCATTCAAAGCTTTA
Organism: Heterochromis multidens; assembly: GCA_015108495.1. Lineage (NCBI taxonomy): Eukaryota > Metazoa > Chordata > Actinopteri > Cichliformes > Cichlidae > Heterochromis > Heterochromis multidens. The sequence continues at coordinate 31,997 of VUQS01038147.1, read as the reverse complement.
TTTGTACCTTTTATACAGATTAGTGCTGCATATGTGACTAAGAAGCTGATGAGGCGAATTCAAAATCACTAAAAGTAAAGCACACAAGATATACAAATGCTGGAAAAGCAATAATTAAACCTGCACAAACTGTTTTACAGAGATTCAGGTCATCCCAAACTCGTGTAAATAATGTAAACAATTTACTTCATCAAAACTGACATGAATTACTTTTTATCAGAACTGCTGGCTGTCTCCTACTGTCTCAATGCCCCTCACAAACAAAAGACTTGAATAGTGGGTGAATGGGGCTTTTGTCCTGTAAACCAGAGTGCCTGAGAATGCACTATTAAGGAATAGCCACCCTCGCTGCCATCATAGAGTCAAGATTAATTTAAAAAAACAAAAATGTTGAAACTGACCATTTAAATCATAGACTGTATATAAAAGATGGACACATATTTGCTAATTAGTGCAAAGTAACAGACTAATAAATTTCTAGAGTTTCACTCAGCAAAACTGAAGCACCAGCTTCTCGAATGGTCTGTAACTCACAGCAAGTCATATTTCTCAGGTAATTCCATTAAAAATGCTCCCAAAGGCACGAGCACCACAAACACAGCAGAGAGGTCCAGTTCAGCAATTTGAATATACAGAGTTGAGGCACAGCAGACAGCTATTGGCTACAGCTGCCTGTCACACCTGTCAGTCAAAGCAGACACACAGTTTTTTTTAAGCCTTACCAAAATCCAAATGGGTGAGTTATGAAAAAAAAAAAAAAGACTCAGTGTCACTCAATGTACAGTTGCTATGAAGGGGAAGTTAGCTATACAGACTAAAAAGATTTTTTGTACCTGACTGAAAACATGTTTATTTTGGCTGTAAATTTGGACATTTAACATAAGAGCCTATGGCCTGACTCTTTGGAGACAGCCTCAAGTGGCCACTAGAGGAACTGCAGTTTTTGGCACTTCTGCATTGGCTTCATTTTGCAGCCTGAAAGGTTGCTTCTAGTTTTAAAGCTTGAGCTTTTGGCTGATAGGGATTATTTACATATACACTGACCTAATTATTTAAAACTGTGGTTTAATCCAAGCATCCACCATTGTAACATTAAAATATAATGGGTTCCCATTAAACCCAACACTTTACCCATTTTATTGTTCCTACAGCACTATTCCAACATTGGGTTGTAAATTCTTCCTCTGGTTCTTCTCTTTGAGAGCATGTATTTACATTTCAATACAAAAACTTTAGAGAGCAGTTTGTTGTGTCTGGGTCTCTGTGTGTGTGTAAAAAATCAATCAGTACACCTCCACCACTGTTTAGGAAGCAGAAATGGACGAAAAGGCCTGTGTTTGACTTTGAGAGCATTGCTTTTCTGCCCTTCTGGCTTCCACTAAACCAAAGAGATAAAAAACCAAGGTTTTTAAAAAATAGTCTTGCAGATATACCAAAATTAAAAAAAAAAAAAAGAACATTTGTTTATGGTCAAATGGGATTAAGGAATCTTAAACCTACCCTTTAGCATTACCCAGCACTGCCTAGGACTCAGAGTTAGTAAATGAAATGAATTGCCAGACAGAATGAGTCATAGTCTGTCAATTAGATAAATTGTCATAGCATTTGCTCAGTGGGTTCCCAATCCACACTTATTATCAAATAACCTCAGGTTGGCAGAGTGTCGTGCTTTTTTTTTTTACACAAATCATCCTGACAGAGCAGATAATTGAGATAACTAGGATTAGTATTCATACAGCACTTTGCCACCCTGCTAGAAGACTATAGCACATATTAACACCTACAGTATGAAGATAATTACTGACAGGGCCTTCAGAGGAGAGCCAACGCACGCTGACACCGTGGACATGCACCTCATCGGTCCATCTGTCCTTCTGTCTGAGTGCCTGTCTGGCTGTCGCTGGAGTTACAAAACACGGCAGCGCTTAAAAGTGTAGGGTCAACAGTGTCCCGAGGAAGACAAGGACGGAGATTATGACGGAGATTTGGCAACAGCTGCCCTCTTGGATTAACAGAAATAGTGGGAGTGAAAAAAAAAATAGATTCATGGCCCCATTATACAACAAACACCAGCCTACTATTTTTTTTTTTTTTGTCAGCTAATGGGTGCTTCTTTTCACTTTCTGCCTAGTATTTTTAGCATTGCCACATCTGAGTCAGCAGCAACTTTCTCAAACAAAACTTGCACCGAATCTCCTAAATGCAGCTGTCTATTGAAAAGGTATTTGAACATTTGCATCCAGGCATGTATGTCCTTTATGCATCATTGACTTTAACCTGCACTCTGAATCCAGATTCATACTTTTCTCCTTTTCTTCTTCCTCCCTGATGGATAAAACTGCCGGTTCTGTCTCCATTCTGTATTCCATATCATATTAATTTCAGCAAAATCTGCAAATCCACTCCACCGCTGCATAATTCATGGAGCCCCTCTGACAAAATTCCCTTTCATGTGGGCAATGTGCCCTGAACGAAAATCCTTGGAAACCTGGATAAGCCTGAATGGCTTATAACTGATGGCGATGCACAGCTGTGCTCAGGTACACTGTCATTGTGTCTCGCAAAATAAGGTCAGGAGTGAATAGTGTGCTATTTGATGTCATCAGCTACGAGGGAGCAGCTGCCACTCGAGAGGTTTTTGACAGCAAAAAAAGAAGGGGTTGTTAACTAGCTCTGGCCAGGCCATCTGCTGAGGGATTCCATGGACTTACTGTATGAAATTATTTTCCTCAGGAGGATATTTTTTTTAAAAGCTTTCCCTTTTTTTTTTACCTCTTGTTGCACAAAAGTTTTGCAAGGTACCACATATCCTTACACTGTAAAATTGCCATTTAAATCCCTGCAGATATATGTGGTGAATTGATTCACTAGTGGGCAGGTTTATAATAGATGGATTAAATGGACTCCTGCCATACAAGTCATTAAACTTTCCATTATGGCTGTATTATTAACTACACTTTAAAGCAGGATTGAAGTAAAAGTGGGAAATCAGGGACTGCCATTGTTAAAATGACATCCCGCTAATTTCTAAGGCAGAATGCCAAAGGCAAAATTTGTGATTTATCCTAATACAATAATATTGTGTACTTGTATAATGTGTTTTTTAATCTAGTCCCTTTTGCTTTTCCTTTTCTGCCCGGTGCTTTTTTGCACTGCCACAATACAAATCAGCATGCAGCATACATCAGCATCATGAAAACCCTTAATTATCAGCTGTGTTATTACCTATATAGTGGCAGCGATTTATTGAAACATGTACAAATATGCACAAATACACATGGAAATACAGTATATAAGGCAAAAGCTGAGTTTGTACAGTTTTAATGAGCTTGAAGGTCAATATTTGGTTTGACCACCTTTATTCTTTAACACAGCCTGAACTCTTTTAGGCAGCTTTCTCATAATTTCTTAAAGTAGTCTTCAGGAATAGTTCTCCAGGCTTCTTGAAGGACATTCAAAGTTCTTCGGATGTTGGCTGCCTTTTGTTCTGTTTTCTGTCAACATGATCCCACACTACTTCAGTAATGTTGCGGTCCAGGCTCTGAGGATGCCAGTCCATGACTGATAGTGTTCCATGGTGTGTTTTTCTATCCAGGTATCCTGTTACTGCATTGAAAGAGTGTTTGGGATCATTGTCATACTGAAAAATGAAGCCATTGCCAATCAGATGCTTTCCAGATGGTATTGCATGGTAGATCAAACCTGACTGTACTTTTCCACATTCATAATTTCATCAATTTTTACAAGATCTCCAACACCACTGGCTGAAATGCAGCCCCAAACCATGACACAGCCTCCACCGTGGTTCACAGATGCCTGTAAACACTCACCGTTGTACCTATCGCCTGACCGCCGTATATATTGATGATGTTTTGAACCCTTTATAACACTTTATAAGATCTGATGCCACTGATTTTCATCAAGTTCTTGTGTGTTTCCCTTCCTTAAAGGGTCCATTATACTCACCATTGTCGCCTTCATGATCAGCAACACACACCAAAAGTGACGTCACATCTTTTAGCGCAAGCCACACTTTGGTGTCGTCACGGCCAGTAGTGCACCCCTCAGTTTTTGTAACCTCGCACAGGTGCCACGGCCGATGCTGCCAGGTTGAAGACATGACTGTACAATCATGTTGGTTTTTATCACCTTTTCAATGATACATCGTGCACAAGCTCAGATATTCAGAGATTATACATAGGGAGATGTTACTGAGACTGAAACTTTCTGGAGAAAACTCTGCTTGCTTCCAGTTTTGACCTTTTCTCCTCCTATACCAGCGCTCATGTGGAGGTTTTGTCTGAGTGGCAATACCTAACATTGCAGTATTGTCCTAACATAAGGAGAATACTGCAGCAAGTATTTGCACCGGTAGCACTGGTATAAGTTGTAGTGATGAAACTGTTTGCTCACAATATGAGCAATGCGCCGGGTATAATGGCCCTTAAGAATGACTTCTTTACTGCCACCCTTCCACTGAGACCATTTTGATGAGTAGACAGTAGATGGTTTAACTGAAGGGCCAGATGCATCTCTCAGGTTCTGTGTCAGGTCTTTGCTGGATTTTTTTCTATTTATGAAGGACATGACTTTAAGATGCTTTTCATCTGCTGTAGATAGTCTTTTAGACCTGCCACTTCTTTTGTCGTCCACTTGTCCAGTTTCTCACTGCACACCATGCCGAGATATGCCAAGGTTTTGGCTAATAGCTCTTTGGGAATCACCGTGTTGGTGCAAAAATACTATTTTATGCCTGTCAAACTGTGTTATCTTTGGCATTTTTTGTAGATTCAACTAAAGAGATGGGGAAAAATGATGTGTTTTTGTGACAGGCTGCTAGTAACAAAGTGCCTGAAATACAATTTAAAATTGGTTCTTTGCTAAGTTCTCTGTTATATGTAGACACATACTGGTTCATCCCCTGAGTTAGTTGACTTTTTTATACTTATGATTTGTAGGTCAGTGTTAAAGTGCTTAACAAAAAAAAAAACCATTCCTCTAGAAATGGTCAGGTACAAGGACTGGACTGAAAATGAGTGAAAAAGCAGCCAGTGTCCAAAAAAAAAAGAAAAAAATAACTTTTCTTCAAGAATTTAAGGTAGTGTGGAGAAACAAAATTTGGCTCATTGGGAACAAAAAATGAGGGGTGGCTCAGGATTTTGGCATAGTATCTGTTTGTAGCAGGCTTCCAATTGCTCTAAATGCTCAGTTCCACTCAGTTTTGCATACTCTTGGCTCTGTATGATGTCATAGATAGAGGATAGTCTTAATATGGTCATGTCACACACACAACTCTGGCTGTGACCTAATCAGCTCAAGGCCCAGTATAAGTTAAATAACGTTATTTTGAACTCCTAAATCATGCAAAGCTACTCCAGTAGAGTTCAAAAATAAAAATATGGTTCTGGAAAATGGGATAATTGGTCTCCTGAATAGCTACTTTTTTGGTTTTGTTTTGTTTTTTCAGCTATTCAATCCTTTGAGTCGAGTGTTTTGGTCCTCTTGCCTCAGCTCACCTCATAACAGTCTAATGTTCCTCACATAGCGATTTTCTTCATTTGCCAGAATGAACTTGCCAACAATGTGAGCGCAGTGCCATCTGTGAGTGTGGATTTCTTTTTTTAAATGTGGCTGATTTAATGTGGTGACCCATTTCTAATTACAGAAAACAACTTTGATGAAGCCTGTAGAAAACTAATGGAGGAAAAAAATAAACTATAAAAACTTGCAGACTGTTGCTCAGACTAAAAACTTCTCCTTCTGTTGTTTTTTTTTTGTTAGTCAGTATAATACAATATGAATACAAAATCAATTTTCAGCCCTTATTATTTTTCATTTTCCTTTTGCCTCCATTGTTTTTTAACAGACTGTATATTAAAAACAAAAGCCAATGTGGAAGTGCCTTAAATCTGCATGCACTCTAATGGTAGGAAGGGGGCAACTCTTTTCTTCTTTATTCCTTTTTTACCTGCGAAGCCACAGCGGATCATCTGCCTCCGTCTCACCCTATCACTAGCATCCTCCTCTGTCACACCAACCCTCTGCACTCGTCTCCACCCTGCCTGCACTCTCTTCTTTACCTCTCTTGTGCACTTTCTTTTGCTTTGGATGGTTGATCCCAGGTATTTAAACTAATCTACCTTCACTACCTCTACTCCTCACAGCTTCACCCTTTACACCTGTCTCCCTCTCATTCACACACATGTATTCTGTCTTGCTTCTACTGACTTTCATTCCTCTTCTCTCCAGAGGATACCTCCACCTCTCCAGAATCTCTTCCACCTGCTCCCTACTCTCACTAAAGATCACAATGTTGTCTGCAAACACCATTTAACCCATCTGTCAATCAAGCTGCACACCTCACCCCTGTCTTGCTGTCTTCATACGTCCTGCACCACCCTCATATACTTCTCTGCCACTCCTGATTTCCTCTTGGCATCCTATCAGATGCTTTCTCTAGATCCACAAAGATATAATTCATTCTGACCTTCTCTATACTTCTCCATCAACACTCTCAAAGCAAACATGACATCTGTAGTTCTCTTTCTCAACATGAAGCCATACTGCTGCTCACTGATCGTCACCTGTCTTCTTAACCTAACTTCATGATATGGCTCATTAATTTTATCCCTCTGTAGTTATTACAGCTCTGCAAATCACCCTTGTTCTTGAAAATTGGTACCAGTACACTGCTTCTCCATTCCTCAGGCATCCTTTCACTATCCAAGATTGTGTTAAACAATCTCATCAAAGTCCACACATCTCCATACCTCCACAGGTATGTCATCTGGACCAACCGCCTTTCCACTCTTCATGCTTTTCATAGCTGCCCTCACTTCCTCCTTATAAATCCTTATGAATCCTCTGCACTTCCTAATTCACTAACAATCCTCCATCCATCCTCTCTCTTTCATTTTCTTCATTCCCTGACTGGTTGGTGAGTGGTTGCAGGAAGTTGCTTGCTGTGGCTAGGTGGTCACAAAGAGGTGTACAGTGCTGCACTGAAAACCTCCTTGAGATTGCTTTGGTCACATGTAGTTTGCATGGAAGATGGCGACTTGTTAGCAGATACTCGCCAAGTACCATTTGCCTTCAAAGTAAAAGTTGTGCCGTTTGAAACGTGTTGATTTCAGCAGTGAGGCGATACTTTTACTTTGAAGGTGAATAGTCTCCATTTACATTTTGTGTTGCACTTTTTTAAGTTTTACTATTGCTCAGTGGTTACTTATCAAGTCTGCAAACAAATTTCTGTCTTCCATGCAAACTATGGGTGAGGTAGCAATCTGCTAGTGACCAAAGTAAGTGCAAGGATGTTATAGGTGCAGCACTCTCTTTATGACCGATTTCACCTAGCGACAGAACAGCAACCTCAAGAAACCACACACACCACCGAAGGCCCATTGTAAGCCAGGAAAAACTCTGGTAACAATATATAAAGTATATAATGGAAAATAAGAAAAAGATTGAGATAGATAGATTAAATTGTATTCATTGTCATGAAATGGTTCATTTAAGCAGCAAAAAGTAACACAAAGCTCTTCAGCCTTTACTCAAAATTCAAGTCACTGACCACTCGCCTTCAATCACTTGTCAAAACAACTTTTACATTAAACTTTTTAATTGCATCTGCAGTGTGTTCTGGGGATTGAAGAGTGAAAATTGAGTATTTAACCAGTGTTAACCATTGCGGTTTCTTGCTAAGCCAAACAGGATAGTTGATTGAAGCTAAAGCACTGATTTTTATTGTCCTTCAACAACTAATGAACTGGTTTCTTTTCAGAATGGCTCGTTAAGCCAACTGTTCTAACTTTAGGAACGATACTCTATTTGCTTAAATGCTGTATTGTTATTTGCATCCCTTTTGTGTGTGTGAGTGTTTACATGGCTATTACCAGCATGCAGGTTTGACCAAACCATGGCCACCAACAGCCAAGTGTCTCATTAGCCAGAAATACCAGCCGTCAGCCTTTCACTACAGCCTCTCTGATCTGATGCCTGGGACAATTACATTCCTCCCTCACTTCCCCCTATTCTCCACTCTCGCTTTATGCCTCTCGTTCTTTACATCACTCTCCCCTAGCGTCAGCTCTTTCAGTGCAACCTTTGATTTGAGCCAAAATGTTTCCTGCCAAATAGCCAATCCCAAAGTGCTGTCTGCTGGATTAATACCTGAGCTCGCTAATTTATAATTGCTCCATTGTGGCATCTGGTTGCTGACAGGTTGGATCCTCTCTGTGTGTATCTCACTCGTTGTCTAATTGTGATGCCCTTCTCTCCACACCCTGTCTTTTTTTCCCCCCATCTTTTTTCCCTGAGAAAAGACAAATAAGTTTTTGAAATCTCACCACAGTTTGATCAGACCCTCATTTTTTTCACATGGAAGTCTTTCTTAACATAAAATGTCTTTTGTTTAATCGTTTCTGTTGAGGGAGACTGGCATTTCCTTGAGGAATGGATGAATAAAATCTAATAGCTCTTTTGAAGTCCCAGTAGAATACAGGACATCAACAAAAAGCATTTAATTCATGGCGGAAGGAAAAATCAAAGTCAAATTATGGAATGTAACAGTTAATTTGAGGAGAAAATGGAAGGGATGTAAACTGTGTTTACTCTACTTCCAGCCAACGCTAAAAAAGAAGAAGGGGTGCAATGCTATGTGTTTACGTGCCGAGCACAACTGTTGAGTTGTGGCTTGTTTTTGAGGCTATGTAAACACAGTGGCAAGTTCGCATACATTAGTCAATATAACTGACACACTACATTGACTTAATGAATGGATCATAAAGTGTACGCACATCCAGCCTCATCTCCATCTCTGCCTGTCTGATCATCCAGCCCGTTCTGTTTCCTGTGGGGTTAGTTATTGCTGTTTTGTCAAAGCTGCTGATGTGGCTCTTTTATGTAGGTGTCCTTTAACAGAGAAGCTTGACACGCCAGTTTATGGCATTAGTGATTGTGGCCTCTGAGTCACGAGTGGTTATTTTTCAATGTGAAGCATCACTGTTGTGAAGGTGCATGTTTTACGCCAAACCACAATTTTTTCTTAAACCCAAATGAGTAGTTTTAAGACCTAGTTTTTAGTAGGGGTGTGGTTAAAAAAAAAAAATTGTATTGCTACCGGGACACAAAATATTGATGTCTCATTATATAAGCTGCAAATACAAATTGAACTTTAGCAGTATTCTAATTAATAATTAGTGTTTAGTGCTAGAATAATAAAATCGATTGCTTTTTTAGTCCACCAGATAGTGCTGTTGAAGTTTTTTGGGTTTTTTTTTTTGGTTTTTTTCGTGAGCTCAGAAGCAGTGACTGTTGTGAGCAAGAGGAAGTTGATAAAAATGGAGAAGGAAATCAGAAAAGTGTAGTCTGTGTTTCAATTAAACGTACTAACTTATTTTGGATTTTTTTTAAACAAGGATGGGACAAAGGAGATGGATATGAATATAAAGATTTACAAGGGGTGTTGTATGAAAGTAAAATACTCTGAGAATACTATAAACAGACTTAGCTTGACAAAGCTACCTCACAATTCAGAGTGAGCTAAGAAAATAACAAAATCCATCACCTACTTCAAGACCTGCGCCCATACAACACTGTGGCAAGAAAGGGCTTTTGTTGAATGCCGAAGACACACACACAGCCATACCCAAACTCTGCCGAGAAGTGAAGCATAAAGTTGAGGAAAGTTGGAGTACAACAGAAAGGGTGGCATTAGCTTGTGACGCATGGGCGTCACAGGCTGTGGATTCATACATGACTATAACAATTCATTATCTCACAGAGACCAGTGACTGCTGTCTCAGAATCCGAATACCTGTCTACACATGCTTCCATTCAGTTAAGTTGGACTAGACACAAGCTGGGGAATCATATATCGCTGTATCGATATGCTGTGTTCTTACCCTCAACTATGACCACAAACTGTGGATAGTGACCAAAAGAATATTATCACAGATACAGGTGTTGGAAATTAGCTTCCTTACAGGATGTTTGCCCTCAAAGATGGCAGACAAGGAGCTTTATCATTTAGGTCATTTAGGAGGGGCTCAGAGTAGGTCCGCTGCTCCTTTACAGTGAATCCTGGACACTTGAGATAGGAGGTGTCTAAGTTGTACTACCGGGAGGACACCACAGGGCAGACCCAGAGAGAGTTTATGTCTCTGTGGTGGTGGTGTCTGGGCTTCTCTGCTTAGACTGTTGCCCGTGTGACCTGAACACGAATAAGTAGTAAAAGATGGATGGATAGATGTTGTCTTATGACTAGTAACATGATGGGGGAATTGGTGTCAAAGCTTTTATTCATGAGTCACTGTGTTTTAAAAAAAAAAAGTCTATTTTATTCATGGCATGGCGATCCCATTTTTAATTAATGTTAATGACAGACAAAGGTAGGCAGATGGTGTTGTGAATTTTAATTTGTTAAGCCAATAAAAGCATTATTAGTATACAATGTACCTGAGACTCTCTCACTTACATATGGGCAACCCAGATAGACATTAAACCCATTTGCCATGCAGTGTTTGGGTGGTTTTTTGCTGCACAGGGTGTTTATTTGGTTCAAAGACTTGCGTGTACTGTACAGCGCTTTAGGTTGTTTATAGTCTCATCTCAAAGGCTGAGTAAATCTTACACAAATGTTCTAGACGACATAAAAAGTCCCTTTTATTAAGCACTTCACAAGAGCTGCAGTGTACACACATGGCAACACATGGAAGTGGCATGTAGAGACATTTAACAACAAGGTGCGAATCTAGAAGACTACAGCTTACACACGTGCCCTTAATAGTGTATAAAAAACTTCAACTATACGTTGAGGCTACTGCTCCTTTGCCCTTACATGCCATCTCAGATTGTGAGACACTGCAGCAATAATGGGGCCACAGCAGTGGTGATTGGCCTCTCAAAAAGGTTTCTCTGGTTATAAATTAAAGATGCAAATACAAACACAGCCAGCTGGCCCAAAGTGATCATAGCACACTGGTCATCAAGACCCCGAGCAGCTGCCCCCTCCTCCTGCGTCTAATGCGGGAAGGAATCAGAGCTGTGTCAGCACAACAAAGAAGAGGACAGAAAGTAAGAAGGTCACATGTTGCAACGTCACTTAGAATCTGTCGCAGAGTGCCTGTCTAACATTGGATGACAAAAGCAGCTTAGTGATATTAAAACCTTGAGTGTATAAAGGAACCAGCAGCAGATTTCTGTGTTAAAAATACATCGTTGAGGGAGTCACGAATTAAGACTCAGCAAAACAGAAGCCTTTCTTCTAACAAACTGCGAACGCACTCACGATAAGCCAAGGATGACTCAAGCTGCCACAAAGTGCTTCTTTTCTATTACCTTCACCCACACAAGCCACTTGGAGTGTAAATTTAGGATCAAGGTGGATGCAGTTTTGTCTTGTCACAGAGACATCTGTCCAAAAATCTCAAAGATTTAAGATTATATTTATTACTTTTCTGAGATGTTTTTTTTTTTTTTTTAAATTCAAGTGTATCTTAGGTGATGTTAAAGACTCCTTTTAATCATCCATTTCATCAATATTTACTTCACGCATATTTACCAAATACTAAAATGTGAATGCCAATGTTCAGCAGGTTACAGTTATTACTAATGTACAGCTGTTACATATTGTTATAAATACACAGTTGTTAAAATTTGTATTTCCTCTGGTAGTTACAGTATAAGTCAGTCAGTTCCAAACTTAAAGACATAATCAAAGTATACATAAAATTGGTGTGATCTACACAATTCAAGGCTAACATCTCTATTGTCCACAGCAAATAATGTAAACATTAATAAATAAACAGTGAAAACAGTCAATAAAATATTAGAATTTTTTCTTCAGTAATGAAGTTACAGGTGTCTGTACATCCATGGGTAACAGAGTAAACTGCGACAACTAATTGCCCATATGGCACACTTATAATTCTGCCAGTTTGCCAAAATTTAAACAAATAACAGTAACAGACTTTGAGAATCCCTGGTATATGTAATAAAAAAGAAATTAGACAAAATTTTGGAAAGGGATTAATTGGATTTTTAGAGAAATACACCAGAGCTTCTATGTCTGTGTAGGTTCTCAGTCATCCAGGACATGGTAGTCTAAGGGTTTGAAAGAAGGCAACTGGACTTCTTTAAGTTGTTTGAAGACGTTTCACCTTTAATCCAAAAGGCTTCTTCAGTTCTAAAACCAAATGGTGGAGAGTCCCAGGTATTTAAACCCTAGTAGGGGTTTTCTCTTGAGTGGTGGTCGTTAACCCACTATTGATCATGTGAGTCGTCACATGAGCCCAGGTGTGAAAAAAGGCATGGGTCATTATCCCCACAGGTTTTGGGTGAGTCCACTGTGAGACCTTGCCCCAAACTATCGTGTGTCCTATTGAGGTCACCTGATGCAAGATGTGGATGGGGGTTGAGGCGCCTGGGAAGGGATCTCAAGACTGCATTGTATGTGGCTGACAGTTGGTATATTTTGATCATATTTTACCATTATTTACAGGAACAACAGGAACAACGACCAAAAGATGGAAATAATAATAATCATTTTTGACTGAAAAGTTGTGGACAGAAGCTGATTATACCTACCCTTTATATAAAGCATATTCTAAGTAACCTTAGTTTTATATTTGTGTAGTTCACTATGTAAATACAAAAAAAGAAGGTATATTTAGTTTGTTTGTTTTTTTTAATATTCCTTGTTTTATATTATTTATATGACCTTTGGAACATAATTTGTTGTCAATTATAAAACCAAAAGTCAATTTTATACAGTTTTTCTTTTTAAATATCATCTGTCATTATATTATTACAATTATTGAATTGAATTGTCATAATTTTAAATTTATTTTTTTACTTTTCCTGTCACCAAATATTATATACTTTTGCTATGATTAGTGATACTTTAAATTCCGTATCCACTGTTTTTAGAAGCTGTTCTCACTAGCTTTTTAATGAATAATTTGTGATCTGTATTGTAAAATTATTTTTTTTAGAGTCAATAAACATCCATGAAATGCTTTCCTTGTTGTCCATTGCATTAAATATGTCTTCTGCGACTTGTATCACTGCCACTTCAATGACCCAGTTACCTACAGAGAGGTGCAACTATAAGGCCCTAAGTGGCTTCGTACCAGCAAACAGTTCCAAGTCCAAGACTTCCAAATCCAAGACTTCCAAGTCCCTCTGACAAAATTTCACCACCTCCTGGCTCTTGTAAAAGTGTAAAGTTGTGGGTCTAACATGAAGACTGCTGCAATTTAGCAGTGTCGTGGTGCACACCTGCAGGCAGTAGCTCTTGCTCTTTCTCTCACACTCCCTTTGTCTTGTTCTCTCTATCACACACGCACAAACACACATATGCAAACAATATTGCTGCCAGTGCAGAAAGCTGCTTCTTTTGTTCCCATTACAAAGAGAAAGAGGAACACACACACACACACAATAAACAAACAGGTTTATGTGAGGAATACTATTCAGTTCTAATGTATGCCTCATTTAGATTTCCCTCAAATTTTCAGAAAATACATTTTTTTCATTATCAACTCTGTAGCTGGTTTAGAACACAAACTTGTTCTCTTTTTCATGATATTCTAATTACACATTAGATAATTTACACACTACCTACCACCACACTGGCTGCTAAATGTGGCTGCATGTGTCAAATTTTCCTTAAATTTAGTAAAGCTAATGACTTCAGCTTCACTTCCACTGATTGATAATTAAGTCATCAAGCAGCGGAAATGAAGAGAGCTGAGAAGATGTTATAATGTGATGTAAAAGTTTTGTGTCTTGCAACTTTCATCATATTCATATTTCATCCAGAGGTTTTCCCCATGACTGGCAAAGTGGCATTGGATGATACACTATATTGCCTAAAGTATTCACTCACCTTATCCAGAATCATTGAATTCAGGTGTTCCAATCACTTCCATGGTCACAGGTGTATAAAATCAAGCACCTAGGCATGCAGACTGCTTCTACAAACAGTCTGCATGAGCGGAGCCGAGACTGTGAGCCAGGCCTTCTCATCTCAGTGTCTGACCTCACAAATGCACTTCTGGAAGAATGGTCAAAAATTCCCATAAACACTCCTAAACCTTGTGGAAAGCCTTCCCAGAAGAGTTGAAGCTGTTGGGCCGACATCATATTAAACCCTATGGATTAAGAATGGGATGTCACTCAAGTTCATATGTGTGTGAAGACAGACGAGCGAATACTTTTGGCGATATAGTGTAGCATGGTTAGGCTCAACGGTGGATTTTAACATAGTACATTTACTCAAGTACAGTTTTAATGTATTATGTACCAACAGGACATACAAACAAAAATGTTTCTTCAATGCAAAATATTATTTTCATAATAAAAGAAATAAAAGAAATGAGCAAACTTTGTGTTTTAGCTAAATAAGCACATGTTCAGAAACTACAAGTTATTACATTTCCAATAAAGTCCCATACATGCAGTTTGCTTGTTGCAGTTCTTCTGGGATATGATTTTCCATTTCGGTCTGCCAGATAATCAAAATTCCTTAAAAAGGGGGTGGAAGTTAACCAAACCCTACCTGTAATCTGAAACGGGTAGCTGTCGACCTAGCAGATATTAAAAGGTATAACCAATTCCATTCAAAATGGCAAGTTGAAACAAATAACAGCAGGCACAAACTAAGCCCAAGCCTAGCTCAAGAAGTAATTTGTCATTTATGGCCCTTTATTTCACAAACTCTTTTCCTATTTGCAACTTTCACTGCATTCATTTCCCAAAGACTCACAAGAGCATAGGATACCTGCTACAAGTGTAGGCGGCTGTGTGTAAGCATTAAATAAACCCATGCATTACAAAACAAAGTACTTGTAAATCATAATGGCAGCCATTATTATTGTGGGCACCATCAGAGGAAAACAAATGCCCCAGAGACCATGATTAACAAGAGACTTTCAGAGGTAATCTGTGCCCCAAAAAAAAAAAAATAGCACTAATGGAGATATTTTTAAAAATGACACTAAAAGGTTTTTAATTTGCTGTTTCTAAGCATAAAACTTTTACTAACATTCTTTGTTTTTTATGTACGGGGAAGTTCACACTGACATTAGCAATGTGTAAATACATATCACCCTTTATTCATGGTATGGCCACTATTTTGGGCTCGTGTGGAAGTTGCTTGGAAAGCAAAGGTTAATCTGCAATGAAAAAAAAAAAGGTTTTTTCTATAAGGCAATGCAGTGTCATCTGACAACTCAACTATAACCATTCACAGTGTAAACTCCATTTTTACCACATATGTTTCCATCATACTGATTTTATGCTCATCATCTAGACTAATATGATTGTAAACGGTAGAAATATGAAATAAAGATATAACACAGTTACTTGCAGTAACACAGGGCCAGGTAGGTTTGGATAACCTTTTTCCATTAATAAATAAAATCATCATTTAAAAACTGCATTTTGTATTTACTCAGGTTATCTTTGTCTAATATGAAAATATTTTTTGATGATCCGAAACATGTAAGTGTGACAAATATGCAAAAAACTAAGAAATTAGGAAGGGAAATACTTTTTCACACCACTCTACATGTTATTATAACAATTCATGTTTTATTTTACAGTCTCATGCTCTTTTGTATTTTCATGACAATATCATCAATAAACACAAACCCTGGACTCTTCAGTGCACATAACCTATGTTTTGGGGAGAAAAAAAAATATATAAGGGAATATCCACTAGATGTCATATTTAGACCAATGATTGCCACTGGGTGAGTGTCCCTGTATGCAACAAGAAGTTTGTTTCCAAAACAACTGGTTGAGTTGACCACAGGGTGATCTGTATGGGAGCACCTCTCTTTATGGGTTTTCTAATATGCCAGCAGGTAGTTAAGAACAGTTTTTTAGACACTCTTTTTTAGTCTCTAGAAACAGATCACCTTAAAAAGTAGATCCAGAATCTGAACTGTAATACGCAGATTTTTTCTGTTCTTATTCTTGTGAAGAAGAAATTTGTAATCGTGTTATTGATGAGCAGAATTATCCTACCTCATCTTGCAAAAGAGGTTTGAATTTCATATCATCCAACCCTCCCTTGTTCTCTCTCCCATCATCCTTGAAATAATTCTAATATTAGCCAAAGTACTAACCTAAAACAATGTCGCAACTTTAGTGCTTTCCCTTTGTATTGTTCATAAGTTAATGTCACCTATTACCTTGGGTATTTGGTCTCTCCCTGGCTCCAGTCAGACTGTCAGGGCTTTTCTTTCCTAAGATTAGATTAGATGGAGTCCCCGTAAATGTGGCAAAACAGGGGTGGAGGAACAGAAAAGAATGCTTTGGGGATTTACTCAGCTTGTACGTTATTTTCTATTTGTGGAGCTGCCCTTTGTTTTTTAGGCGAGTGTTGACAGAATATTTATGCAAAAGATCTTTAAATATCAGAGGTCTGTTCTCATAAATATTCCTCCATCCCTCCCTTCTTAAGTGTTTCTTTCATCTCCTCTCTAGTTATGTCCTCCTTTCCTTTCTTGTCTTCAGCATTTACTGCCCCTTCCATCTGATCAGGTCTCCTTTTTTCTCCTCTAGGTATAGCCATTATATCCTTTTACACTCCTTTCAAGATCCTGAGTTTTGGCAGCACATGAGAACCTTTACTGACTCTTTATTAATTCTCTCCTTTTCTTTTTTCCCTTTTGTTCCCATCCAATTCCACCACCCTCCTATATATCATCCCTGTCCTCCTTGTCTTCCTCACATTCAGTGCCTCCACATTTTTCCCCTTGTTACCCTTCCACTCCTTTCCCTCTTGTTGCCGACACTTTAACTGACTCCTAATTGGCTGGGTGTGTTTGAAGCAGACAGCTTTTATTGCTATCACAAAAGTCAATGAATCCGTCTGGTGTGTGTATAAGTGTTGCAAACACCATGAGAGAAACATGCCTACATAGCTTCAATACAACATGGCACCTCATTAAAAATCAAATTATAGAAGGGGGTGTTGATTGTAAGGTTGTAGCTCCTTAAAACACAAACTTAAAAATAAAAGTCTCTAAGAGCTGTATACATGTACTAAATGTAAGAAAAGTTGTGTTTGCCTCATGTACATAAAAAGGTTGGATTTTGCCCCACATGTAAACAGTCAGTTTTATTGTGTTGCAGATGTTGCTGGACAGTACTGCACAAAAATGAAAATGTTTTAATTGGGATTTATTGTATTGTAATAAATTTATGATGGCTAATTTATTAATCAAAATTCACTCTTAGTATTAATCTATTAAGCATTTAATATATATATAGCAGTGTTTTATGCTTTTTGAGGTAAAGTGAGGTAATAATATGTGCCTTTACCAAACAGACAGTATCTGTGCAAGATGCTATCAAGGTGCGTTTTGGGAAATGCAGAGTTTCTGGTGGACAAAAAGCCACAGCTATATAGATTTTGACTAGATTTTGACCACTCTTTTTAAATCTGTATCTTGTCAGCCCCCGTTGTGGTAATCACCCTACAATGATTCTGGCAAAATGGTTGATATCCATAAAAATATCAATGAATAACAGTAAAACAACCAAACATGATAATGAACCTGTATTTTCTTCACAAGAGAACATAGAAAACATATAAAATGTTTCAACTGAGAAAATGTACCATTTTAACAAAAAAGTATCAAGTATCAAGTCATTTTGAATTTGATGGCAGCAACACGTCTCAAAAAAGATAGGACACCACTGTGAAGCATCCTCTCTTCTTTTAACAACAGACTGTAAAGGTCTGGGAACTGAGGAGACCAGTTGCTGTACATTTGGGAAAGGAATGTTTTCCCATTCTTGTCTCATATAAGATTCTAGCTGCTCAACGGTCCTGGGTCTGCTTTGTCATATTTTTCATTCCATAATGCACCAAATGTTTTCAGTTGGTGAAAGGTCTGGATTGCAGGCAGGCCAGTTTGGCACCCGGCCTCTCCTATTGAACCATGCTGTTGTAATAGATGCAATATGTGGTTTAGCATTGTCTTGCTGAAATATGCAAGGCTTCCCTGAAAAAGACATCATCTGGATGGGAGCATATCTTGCTCTAAAACATGTATGTACATTTTAGCATCGATGGTGCCTCTCGAGATGTGCAAGCTGGCAATTCCATAGGCACTGATGCAAACCCATTACATCAGAGATACAGGCTTTTGAACTGTGTGCTCATAACAAGCCAGATTGACCTTCTCCTCTTTAGTCTGGAGGATGTGGCCTCCATGTTTTCCAAAAAGAATCTCAAATTTTGATCACAGAACAGTTTAAACAGTCCATTATAAATGAGCTTTAGCCCAGAGAAGACAGCAGCATTTCTGGATCATGTTCACATACGGCTTCTTCTTTGCACGATAGAGCTTTAACCTGCATTTGTGGATGGCACAGTAAACTGTGTTCACAGATAATGATTTTTGGAAGTGTTCCTGGGCCCATGCAGTGATTTCCATGACAGAATCATGCCTGTTTTTGATGCAGTTCCACCTAAGGGCCTGAAGATCATAGGAATCCAATATTTTATATTATATATTTATATTTTCAGCCTTGTCCCATGTGGTCAAAGATTTCCCCAGAGTCCCTGAATCTTTTGGTGATATTTTGTACTCACAGACTGGTAAACTTCATCTTTACTTGTGATAAACTCTGCCTCACTAAGATGCTCTTTTTATACCCAAACCTATTATTGACCAATTAACCTAATTAGCTGCAAAATATTTCTCCAGCTCTTTTTTTTTTTTAGCACCACTTACTTTTCTAACCTTCTTTTATCCCAGTCCCAACATTGTTTGAGACGTGTTGCTGCCATCAAATTAAAAATGAGCTGATATCTTTCTTAAAATGTTCCATTTTCTCAGTTCATTTGATATGTTTTCTATGTTCTATTTTGAATAAAATATGTGTTTATGAGATCTGCAAATCATTGCATTCTGTTTTTCTTTACCTTTTACACAGTGTCCCAACTTTGGGGGAACTGGGGTTGTACTTGACCAAAGAAATTACTGTTATTTATAATAGATGTTCACATGCTCCGTGATAGAGAAATTGTGGTGAAAGCAATGCAAATTACTGAAAGATTTTTTATTTGTGGAAATTATTAAATACGCTATATGGACAAAAGTATTGCGCCTCACCTCTTAATCTTTGATTTCAGGTGTTTTCAGTCCCATGGCTACAGGTGTATAAAATTAAGCACCTAACCATGCAGTCTGCCTTTACAAACAATTGTGAACGAATGGGTCGTTCTAAAGAGCTTGCTGAATTTGAGCCACTGTTGCAAAGAGTCAGTTCATATAATTTCTTAACTTCTAGTTATTCCATGATCAACTGTAAGTGGTATTATAGCAAAGTGAAAGGGTTTATGAACCACAGCAACTCAGCCACAAAGAGGGAGAACACATAAAATCATAAACTCATTCTAAACCTCCTCTGGCAGTAACACCAACACAAAAACTGTGCACCAGAAGCTTCATGACTCGCCCATGGGTTTCCATAGGTGAGCTGCTCCTGTAGGTATAATGTGTAGCTGGCCCTGTACTTTTGTTCATATATGTACATTTTGGTTGGAGGTCTTTAAGTTTGTAGAAGATGTGTTTAAAAGAAATCTAACACATTATATTGGAAAAACCTTTCAACAATATTTATTCTTTTTTTCTTATCAGGTACATGATAAATTTCCCTCAGTTAGTTATTATGGGAACCTGTTACACAGGGAAAGGTCAAATATTTTTATAAATTATGCTCACAAAGAGAGGCTTCTATAGCACGTGCGTGCACGTGCGCACACACACACGCACAAAGTTGCACACATTTCCTGTGTGTCAAGAGTTTCTGGTATTTGAACAGATGTGGGCAGACTAAGCGTGCCTAGATCCCCCTTTCTGACCCGAATGTGCACTTCCTGCTCCGAAAGCTAACACCCAGGGAGAACAATCATAGTCTGTACAGGCTGAACACATGCACACACATATACAGAGCACAAACACACACAGTCACAGTTACATATATGGTCAGCATCCAGGCCACATAAACACACATAAAGACCCACAGTCACAAAGCTGTTAGTGTATATTGTGAAGTGAGAGTGAACTAGTGTTACTCTCCCAGGACATTCACCACACATATATTAATTTTATTAACTACAATTGGGACATTTTTAAAGCTTCTGTGATGCAAAATATGTCATAGTTGAGTGAGGAAATTAATTTTGTGTGGAAATGAATTTTGTCATATTTATGCATCAAATAAAATGTGGAGAGCCAGTTCTCAGATTGGAAATGCTGTGTCTTATAGCACATTATGGCAGCACTTCAGAGTTTACATTCTTTACTTTCCCTTGTGTCTCTGTAAGAGTGTGTTTTAGTAACAGTGAGACATCAAGAAAATGAAAGGCAAGATGGATTGCTGAGGTCAAAGCACAAGGAAAGGCAGGCAGCAGAAAGAGAGAAAATATGAAAACAGTAGAGAAGAAATATGAGAACTACACAGAAAAACACAAGGAAAGTGAAATGAGAAAGATGTCATAAGTTAAGATGAAATATAGTGCGGAATACGCAGAGCAAGATATGCAAATATGTAGTTAAGGCAACTTAAATTAAATCAGTGGATATAAGTGAAATGGATAAACAGAAGGACAAAGAAATGTGGCAACTGTATGTGGAGAGACACCAAATGCAGAGATGTGAAAACAAAACTGACAAAAAAACAGGGAGCAGGAAAAGAAACAGACAGAGAGGTCATGGACTGTAAGCTGAATTTGTGCCAGTAAGGCAGAATGGAAAGCTAGAGCCAGAGTGAGTAAGGGAGGAATAAATTAACCACACCACCCACAGACATCAAAATGAAACTACCCATTTTTATCCTTTTCTTACATAAATGTGGTCTGAATAGCTACCCATCAAGCCTAAATAAATGACTTGGGATTTGAAAACAGGAAGAAAGAGTCATTTTTGCTGCTTGGCAAGTTAGCAAAAGAAAGCTGCACAATACAAGCAATGAAATGTGGAATTATTGCACTCGAGTTCAAGTGACATTCAAAGACATTAATCAGGTTAAATTTGAAATCGATCAGATCAGAGGTTGAAACGAGATATCAATAAAGCGCAGCCACAAACAGCTGTCCAGGGGCCATTTAAAGCCAAATGTTTTCTTTAACCTTGCAGCTGAGGGATCAACTATGTGTTTGAAAGCTATAATACGGTCATGAAAAGATTTTATATTAGTTGTTCTCAAGAGCAAATATCTTTTCCAAGAAAAATCTTTTCATACAACATATGAACATATTTCCAGTAGTAGAAGTGCATTTGCTTTGGGGCAAAAGGAAAAAAAAAAATAAAAAAACTAAGGAAATAGGCAGACTAGCCTCAAGCCTCAGACTAGTAGAATCATTTTTAACCATGATAACACTTGGCTTCAACACTTTCACTGAGACTGAAAATATCTCAACAATCTCAACATGGTGGATTACTATATATTTATAGTGCCTAACAACTGTGGAGGATTTAGCCTCTTGGTCACATTTGTTGTTTTGAAAATTTTCCACAACTGAGATTTTGAGAAATATTTGATTGAAACATTACTGGTCCTCTCAGGATAAAACATATCACATTTTTATCTATCCATTCATGCCAGAGTACCAGGAGAGAACCCATGGAAGCATGGGGAGAACATTCAAAATTCCACACAGGGGGGCCCTAGCCAGCTGGGGGATTCAAACCCAGGACCTTCTTGCAATGAGGCAACAGTGCTAACCACCCACCACTGTGTAGTCCACCACTGCACTATGATAATATTATTAATGCTGCCTTTGGGCAGTGGTATTATTATTATTATTATTATTATTATTAGTAGTAGTAGTAGTAGTAGTAGTAGTAGTAGTAGTAGTAGTAGTAGTAGTAGTAGTAGTAGTAGTAGCAGTTGCCATAGAAGTTAGCCAGTGCTTGCTCATAACTTAACACTATGTATACTCCCTACAAGAAAAGATGATGACAAGCAATATGCTAAACTGAAGTCTTAAAATCACTGGGTGAAGCCATGTTGGCTACATCAATTTTCTATATACAGTTAATTCAACTAAGTCAGTTGGAATCTGACCTACTTTAAAGTTTTACATTGTTGGAAAAAGCAACCAGGGCCTGAGTCCCACCTCTGTTTATTTAATATGCACAATTATCCAGTATTATCATTATATACTAAAAAGTAATTGTGTGTGTCTGCATTAGTTTTCACTAGAGTTGTTTTCCATCCTTGTCTGGGAGGCAGGATACCTTTTTGACTGAGTTCACCTTCTTGGCTTAGAACATAGTCAAAACATGCAGACTGTGGCTTCAGTCCAGTTACTTCTTTAACAGCACCTACAATGTTTTAGGTATTGTTACTAGATTCCTGGGCCTCCAGTCTGACATGTCTGACATTGTATCCTTCAGCATTACCGATGGTATGCTGGCCATGTGTGTGGTGTGGGTCTGTTGTGGGTGTGAGGTGGTCAGTGTGTTTTCCCTTCCGCCATGGGACACTTTAAAATTTACCCATCAAAATGAAAAGGGAAGTGTAACATATAGCTGTAGTTCTGTGTCTGTCTGAAATAGAAGCAACTGGAGGTTGCTTAAAGTCTGCTAAGTTCTGAGTCTGTATTTGTTTTCCTTGCATCACATCTTGAGCCCACCAGATCTCTCAGTCTGTGTCCAGTTTGCAGTCCACCACACCTCCCTCACCTGCTTCAGTTTCCCCAGTCACCCAGTCAGCTCACCTTTTACCTCATTAACCTTACAGGAGTTCTCCAGATCCACTCCAGCTGAGAACTGAGAATTCCAGACTTTTTTTTTCTTCCTTTTTTGATCTCTGCTTGCCCTCATTCTGTTTGCCAGCCTACAAGTCAACCTGCCAACAATTTATATTGTCTGTGAGCTCCTGTTTTTATATTCATCAGTAAACCAACACACAGAACTGTTCCAATGTGTCTGGTCTCAGGAGATCATCCTTCCTGCTTTCCTGACAACCCACTGTGATAGCTATATTAACTTATTTTCTCATCAGTTCTTGTTTCTGTTGATTCTTTGTTGTTGTCATCTGACACGCCATCTTTTTCTGCACTTTTTAAAAAAAAATTATTCTTGCTTATTAGGTGATTTGTGTTTGGTTTCCTTGTGGTTACTTGTTCTCAGTTTTTCTTGACTATTATTAGAGGTTTTTTTTTTAATATTATTTACACTCCTGAACAATTGTTCTTGTTCTATTTAATTTCTGGTCATACATTTCTGGATTCCTGGCTTGATTTTGTTATTCTCAAAGTGAGTTTGATTTCTTGTGATATTGTTGAGTCACTGATTTCTGGGTTTCCTAGTAATAAGTTGTCATTTTGCAATCCTGTATTTTGGTTCATGCTTCCATTGTTATTGTAGTACAATGAGCTTTAATTTTATTGTAGTATTTGAGTGTTTATTTTTTATTGAGTTTTGGATGCCTATTTAGATTGGTCATTGTTCTACTGTTAGTTCTGAATTCTTGATTTGATGTTTCAGTGAGTAGTTTTAGATCTGCAGAAATAAAAATTCAATCAGAGGTTCCTAAAGAGTCTGTTCTTGGTGCATTACTCTTTAACCTTTACATGACCCCGCTTGGTACTACTGTATCATAAAGAATTATAATATGTCCTACCATTCTTATGCAGATGATACATAGCTGTATCTATTGTTTTCCTCTGATGATCTAACCCCTGTTTACAAAAAAATGAGCTGCATTACAGCTACATTTAATTACTGTGTTTGTGCCTGTGTGTGTGTGTGTGTGTATGTATGTTAACTGGTTTTATTTTTTTTGTAAAGTTTTTTTTGTTGTTTTAATTGCCTTAAGGCATTGTAGACGTACATAGGTTTTATATTTTAATCTTATGTTAAGCACATTGAGTTTACTTGTAATGAATTGTGCCATATAAATAAAATTGCCACTGCCTCACGCATCCTGCATTTGGGTCCTCTCACTCTCACTACACACCTTATGACACAGTAGCAATTAACCATGTAAGCCAAAAAAAAAAGACTTAATTAAGACAATTAAGAAAAGAATAATAACTTTGTGTTAAGTATTTCACCAAAAAAGCACATAGCAGATTTATAAGATCAGTGAGAATTTGCCGCTGTGTTTTATCAGTCTCAAATGAATTGTGCTGATAAACTTACTTCCATAACCACTGTAGTAAAGTCCAAAATCTCACCATAAACCAATGCAGTATACAGCTCAGTTGACAAAAACAGCTATGTTAATGACATTAACAGAGTGACTGCAAGAAGAAACCGATTTACACAGACAATGCCTGTGTGTGTGTGTGTGTGTGTGTGCATATGAGACTGTGAAAGACACATTACATCACTGTTTCCACAGGAAATCATGTTTCCAAAACCCTGGTTTTCCACTCTGTAGTCTACCTCATACACAACTCAATTTCAAGTTTCTCTCTCTTTGCCCCACACATGATACTGCAATTGGGAGCAGGGAACTAAATCAATGTAATTGCATCTTCCAGTGTTTTGTGTCTCACCTACAGAAAAAGGTGAAGTCATTTTTATTTTAATTTTTACACATATGCCTTTTATTTGAGGATATTGAAGTTTTGGGTACTATTTGTCACAAAAGGAAACCACTGTGCTCTGTTTGGTTATTAATTAAGTAATCGGTCAGTTTATATAATCTCCATCAGAATGGCAAATTATTAAACAATACAGGAAAAGTAATGTTACATGGTACACAAGATTAGGAAGATGAAAGAGAGAAGAAAGAAAGAAATGCATAAAGTAACTGATATGCTCACAATAATGGTAAATATAGATGTGCATAATGTTGATTTGTGAAATAAAACCTAACCAGACCTGCAATCATGCCACCATATAATGGTTAACCTATCAAACTGCTACTTGGATAATATCATAGTGGTACTGTGTCATACTGGTGATTCAAACAGAAGGTGGTGCTCTCTCTGGGAAAGACAAACTGTGAGTGAGAGTGGTCAGGTGGCAGTGGAAAATGAAACAGAGGAGAGGAAGGGAGGAGGGAGAAATTATACTTGTGCAGTTAATTATACTTCTTCCTGTCCTCGACCCTCTTGTCCTCAAGCTCCTGACCTGGAAATTGATCAAGGTCTGCCGCCATCGAGGATGTTGCAATCCTTCAAATGCTTCTCAGAGTGAGGACAGAAGAAGGTCCCAGTGGGGCTTTGAGCAAGGAACCACAGCTGTATCCTCTGTAAAGATTTAACGGATGGCAACACCTATACAATCTGACACAGTTAGTTATTGGTCAACTGGTCTGATTGGACGCTACAATGGAAACTTTAGGAAACTTAAGGGAATATCTGGTTCACATACAATATTTGCTGTACACAGGTAGCATCCCAGTTATAGTTGCTCCTACATTATCAGGATCAGGAACTGTATAAGGTCACAAGTACTGTATCTGTTCATGGGATTTGTTAGCTGTTACTGATACTTATGGTTATATTATTGTTATTATTTCCAGACATAATAGCACCATTGAGATCCAGTATGCCAAGAGTAACTGCTGGCTCCTGAATGTGGTGCTGTTATTTGTGAGGATTTCCCATTTGGTAAACGTACTTCCCCTTCTCTTTGTCTCTTGGAGCCTATCTATCTTCTGGTAAGAGCTAAAACTTGCGAAAGACACACATGTAGCTCAGTTCAAAGTATCATCTCAAATTATTAGACTGCAAAGTATTACTGTTCTCTCATAGTCAACCAATGAAGGATGACTATGAGAGAAAGGAACACACTGTGTTTTTCCCCCGACCTCAGATTGAACCAGTGATAAGCCCTGCCTGTTGTTACCTGGTTTCTTTAGGCACAAATCAAATTTGATCTTAATCAAAGGTATAATACTAAGGTGTAATATAATACTAACCTTCAGGATACAAGGGTAAAATTAAGAAGTAAAAACAACTTCTTTAACTCTGTTGTGCCTCAGTGCTCGACAAGCTTCCTCATTGAATCACTCCAGAATACTCTCTTACTATCAATGAATATCAAAGTAAGAATTTTCTAATAACCAGATAATTAAAGAAAACCATAAAACAGCCAAAAGAGTCTTCATATCATGCACGCCAGTCTTATTGTTTTTCTCTCCTGTCCAGCCAAAACTTGTTTTTTTGTCACACACATCTCTAATACTCTTTCTGTTGAATGGCTTTCTTCACTTATTAATTCACAGTTGTTTTTGAGGAGTGCAAAAAACAAATTCAATTTATTTTACGATCCCTTTGTCCCTGAATGGTTCTGCTTAGTTTCCCTTGGCCAGAATATATGTTTTCATAGGATCTCTGAACTTGACTCAGCTTTCTTTCCGAACGTAGAAGTTGGTGAATTCATGTCTCATACAGCTCTAACCCATTTTTCTCTGTTAATCTTTGTTATGCTTCTTCTTACCAACCTGACTAACACTTTAAGCAAAATGAACAAAGTATACAAGTGGGTGATATGAGTAAAACCTCACAAAATACAAAAGAACACCAGTACTTCCTTCTACAGTGTCATGCAGTAATGTCTTTGTTAAACTGGTTACTGTGGGCTTGTTTTTTAATTCCAGAAAGAGAAAGACTTTATTCTGAAGGAAAATATCATTGTAATGAAGCTCTATAAATACATATATATGGATGGATAAACAAACATTCACAATCCAAACAAATTAATGCACAAGCAGAAACTAAAGTAGGGCAGTAAACAATGATTTTCCTCTGTAAATAATTACATTTGTGATACATAAATACATTATTGTAGCCAACGAGAATTGTGTAAAATAGACATCAAGGTCAAATACTGAGCATTACTAACCTAAAACCACCTTTTGGGATGATTTGACAATTAGAACTGAGCATCTCTGGAACAAATACTCGTGTTCAGCTGGTTTCGATTCAGCAGTTCTTTCAAAACTCAGTCCCTTGGAAGTCCCCCATGGTCATGGAAAAAGTACCCAAAGAATATCCATTTATTTTATTTTTTTTTAACTATGAGTTTTCCCACGAAGACCAAAAACTTGAAACAAAAATGATTATGTAGAACAAGATACATGACAGAGAAATGCTGACATCGTTGTCAAATTCTACAAGTGATATAAACTGACTAATAATTTTATATTACTGACTTACTCACTATGTTTTCACCCATTTTGCATTCAATTGCACATGTTTTTTTTTATTGCACCTTAGGTCCAATAAGATTAAGTAGCTTACCAAAAGACATGATATCACAAGAGAGGAACATGGTGGAGGACTTGCCAAACCATGATTGTTCATTTCCAGTTAGCACTGGATTTTTTTTTTTTTAATGCATTCCATTCAAATAACATTCTCTATAGTTTGCAACGCCTCACACTGTTGCTATTTAGAAAGCACTGCATTACTAAAAAGGTTAATGTGTTTATCAGTCATTTCAGAGTAAATCGGCCAAAACCATGCCACTAATTACATTTCCTTTGTCTTTAATAGAAACTAGATCTGACTTTCAGCATATGGACAGCCAAAAGCAAGTAAAGGTCTTTGCAGAGCAGAAGTGGGCATTTTTCAATCAAGGTGGGTATTCCCCAACTGTTAAACTGTGAGGAACATCCACAGGTTGCAGAACAGCCACTCTGAGGGTGCTTCCTTGGCAAAAAAAGGTGACTGAAATCCTCTACATTCTTGAAATTATGTATAATACCACCTCAGGTGAACAACAATAAATGACATACTACACCATCTGATTATTTATTTACTAAAAACTAAGCCAAAATGCAGAAGCAGTGTGTGAAAAATGTAGTCCACCCCTTGATTCAACAGTTTGTAGAACAATCTTTAGCAACAATAACTTGTTGTAATTGTTTTCAGTATGATGTTATCAGTCTCTCACATCATTGTGGAGTCATTTTGGCCCATACTTTACAATGCTGCTTCAGTTCATTGAGGTTTGTGGGCATACATTTATGCACAGCTCTTTAAAGATCTGCCACAGCATTTTAATCTGGTTGAGGTCCAGACCATTACAACACCTTGATTCTTTTTCTTTTTTATCCATTCTGTTGCAGATTTGCTGCTGTGCTTAGGATCAGTGTCTTGTTGTATGACTCTACAATACTTTGGTATACAGACTCAATAACTGCAAGGTGCCCGGGTCCTGTGGCTGCAAAACAAACCCAATCATCATGCCCCTGCTCCACTGCTTGACAGTATGGGGTGTTTGTGCTAATATTTTGTATTTGGATTTTGCCAAACTTGGCACTGTGAACTATGGTCAAGCATCTCCACTTTGGTCTTTGTCCACTCCTAGGAAGATTGGCGACTGTCTTGTATGTTTTTCACTTTTGAATAATCTTTCTCCCTGTAGAATGATGGACTTGGCCCTCCCATTCTTTAAGAGCATTGCTGATCTCACAAACACCTAAATGCTTCAGACCAGCAAATTGCAACTGATCATTGCCAGGATATATCTGTGCATGAGGGGGTCTAGGCATTGGTTACTCAAAAAAAATATTTGTCTGTATTTTAAAGAACATTTGCACAAGTTAAGAGTTTTTTAATTTTCTCATTTAGAACTTCTCCATGGTACGCTACCAGACATCAACACTTACAGGTGTCCACTGGCTTAGTATGGGGTAGTTCCTAAAGACCGCATGTGTGAATGTGGATAAATCAGCAGGTAAGGTTGTTGACTTGCCTCAAAGTGTGTTAGTGAACTCACTGGCAGATAGAGCTAACAGGCTCATTTAACCTTGTGACACAAAAACACAGAAACATATGCCCTCTCTATCACTCTCTTTCAGTCTCTTTCAGTGTCACACACACAACAATGAATGACACTTTCATCTGTGCTTTGATGGTGGGTGATCTGCTAGGGTTGACCTCTTATTGAAGTGGGGTGCGAAATGTCACCACTTTGATGTAAAAGCACAACAGCTTGTGTGTGTGTGTGTATGTTCTTACACATTCTTAACATGCCACAAAAAATACCACACAGAGCTACAAATGTCTAGTCCTGCATCAGTCATATCTTAAGGCAACCTCCAAATCTCAACGCAAGTGTTTTTCACACAGAAAATGTGTAACATGAATGACTTTTAAAGTGACAGCTTTGTGTTATTTACATATGGGTGATTTTTTATGATACTGTTTCATTTTTACACAAACAGCCACAATATGCACCTATTATTCAGTATTTAACATGCAAGACTGGGCAGTATTTAAAGCTTGATACAAGTCTGAGGCCCTTGAATTCACATTTAGGTTTTTGGTTATCTGTTCCCCTGGGAGAGTTGGGTAATTTTACAAGTTCCACATATCTAATTTCATCACATTTCAACTCATCTCACATCTAATTTCTATGTAATCTCAAATTCCTTCTTTAATGTTTATTTTCTTTTCTATATTTTGCAAATTGCTATCTATTATTTTATTTAATTATTTTTTTATATGTGAAACAGTTACTTGAAGAACTACACATGATTAGGCATTTACACTGAGGACTTGCTCTCACTGACGCAGTTATAGGTATGGAGTGTCTGGGAATCGGTGACAAGCTGGACTGAACTAAAGAGACTGCATACAAAACTACATAGAGCTGAATGTGACTTTGTTGAAAGAGACAAGGGGTTCTTTTACCTCCATGGGTAGGGACCATTTCCTCCCTCCTTTCCCTTCCTCCCTCACTCCCCTCTCCCACCCTGTTTTTTTTAAGGTCTTTATATCTTTCCTCACCATCTTCCCTTTGCTTTTCTATGCCATCTTTCTCTCACTCTTTCTCTTTGGCCATCACATCTCTCCCATGCTGACACCCTCTTCTTCTAGGATTCTGGCATAGGAACTGAGAGTGTGTGTGTTTAATCC